>JADDOH010015098.1:0-35972 GCA_016648135.1 Agrypnia vestita
ATACAGGTTTACAGGTGCTGATATTGAAATATATATATATATACAAGGAAAACACTATTTTTGGGAATCACTAACTGGATGACAGATACTGCAGCACACATACACACAAGGAGGACGTTATGTTAAATACATGACTGGAAAGTTGTTATTGGAATACACAGGCGCCACTAGAAGATATGGGCAGTTTGCAGAGAACTTCAACTTCTGTCAGTTAAGGACCTTTTACTATTACTATTCTTTCTCCTTTTTGCATAACCGTGGATGAACTAGATTGAAGGGGTTTATGTTCTGTATGTGCTCGGCGTAGAGGGAATAGTTTTCTTGTTTCTAGGATCTAATACAGTTTTACAGGCGCTGATATTAAAATATATATACAAGGGAAATGAAGGGCTACACAGGCGCTGGTAATTGCTCAATTTTGGAGAGTTATATTACTTCGGATCAGGATGCCATCTCAGAAGCAGACCAACTACAGAACTAAGATAAGAACCTTTGATATTATTTATTCCTGATGTTTTCTTATGTGTATCAAATGGAATGTTCGTGCTATATAATTTGTCATTGTCTCATGGTCACTATTCATTTCATTACGTGGGTTCAGAGTTCGACGGTAACGGACGCGGAAACAAATTAGTACTGATGTCGGGACGTAACGTCGGGATTATATCTTAATTATCTTTAGGATAGAAGCGAGGTCATCATACGTGCATTCTGCATTTCAAACGTTTTACTAACATATATAAATACATATTATTGCGTTTTACAAATTGAATATGATCGCGGGAAATAGGCATTCCGTCCGGTTATGCAATGTTAACTTCCAACGTAGCATAATGAGATCTTATTACCGGTGCTAGACTCTCGAGGTTAGTCACGTGATTGTTGTATAAATGGAATAATGAAGGGGATTGAAGAAAGAGATACACTCGCGATACAGATAGTTGTATGTAACTGGGATCAAATGACGGGGTGCGTGTTCTCGGTCCAGGGGATGAACGGGACTGCGGAGACACTCTGGGTGGGTCTAAGTAGAATTGCGCAAAGCCTCCACACAGTTAAAATGTGTTCAGTCAAGCAAAGGTGAAGCATTTCGAATCGGACCAGAGCGTCGTGCCTCAAACACAGCCGGAGGGAAGAAGCCCCTACGTTCTTTCACTCCCTTGGCCCGACGAGCTCGAATTCCGGATATGAATGTTCATGAATGTCAGCTAAAAGACTCAGGTAGCCGTACCTCAATCGAAACCTTCGTTCGGGACCTCATCAACGTACGAGACAGGGCGTTCCGCATGGACGAGCAACTATGAGAAGCAAATGAAGGGGATTGAAGAAAGAGATACACTCGCGATACAGATAGTTGTATGTAACTGGGATCAAATGACGGGGTGCGTGTTCTCGGTCCAGGGGATGAACGGGACTGCGGGGACACTCTGGGTGGGTCTAAGTAGAATTGCGCAAAGCCTCCACACAGTTAAAATGTGTTCAGTCAAGCAAAGGTGAAGCATTTCGAATCGGACCAGAGCGTCGTGCCTCAAACACAGCCGGAGGGAAGAAGCCCCTACGTTCTTTCACTCCCTTGGCCCGACGAGCTCGAATTCCGGATATGAATGTTCATGAATGTCAGCTAAAAGACTCAGGTAGCCGTACCTCAATCGAAACCTTCGTTCGGGACCTCATCAACGTACGAGACAGGGCGTTCCGCATGGACGAGCAACTATGAGAAGCAAATGAAGGGGATTGAAGAAAGAGATACACTCGCGATACAGATAGTTGTATGTAACTGGGATCAAATGACGGGGTGCGTGTTCTCGATCCAGGGGATGAACGGGACTGCGGGGACACTCTGGGTGGGTCTAAGTAGAATTGCGCAAAGCCTCCACACAGTTAAAATGTGTTCAGTCAAGCAAAGGTGAAGCATTTCGAATCGGACCAGAGCGTCGTGCCTCAAACACAGCCGGAGGGAAGAAGCCCCTACGTTCTTTCACTCCCCTTGGCTCGACGAGCTCGGGCTCTGGTTATGAATGTATGTGAATGTAATAACTCCGTACTCAAGGACGAGATAGGACGTTCCTCATGAACGAGAAATTATAAGATGCAGGTAGCAGTTCGACAGTCAATACTTATGCTCGGGGCCGCTTTAATGAACGAGATCTGTTAGCAGTTTAACAATCAATTTTTATGATCGGGACCGCATTCAGGCGCGCGATGACATTACTAACACCATCATACTCATCATTCACCACCTTTTCTAACTTGCTGTATACAGAGACCTTCGGGGTTCTCCTTTCCCGGCCAGCGAGAAACATATCAGGAATTACACAATCAACTGTAATAATCATGCTGTTTTACCATCATTTAATATCTCTAGTCAATAAGACTACACCGTGGGATCAATCACATCAACTATATTTGGCGATGCTAACTTGGCTCTGACTGACGCGCTCAAGGGAGAGTCTTTTCCAGTCACCCAGTTAGTTCATTCAGCCCTTTGATCAGCAGTAAACATCATAATAATCCGGCTCATGTAGCCGCAACGTGGGATCCTCAACATATACACCAGTCAATTTGACTGCCCCGCGGGATAATATACAAACCTTGATATCAGACGCGGGATTTCTTCCTGATATGTTTGTCGCCGGGAAGCGAGGACTTCGTGGGATTCCAGCAGGAGCAATAGAGTCTCGGCTTGATCTTGGTCTGCAGCTTAGTGTGGGAGGTTATGTCTAAACAGGAGTTAACCACCGGATGCGGCGATGCTCTGGGGCCGCATCCCCCTCCCCCCTACAGGGGGGGGGGGCATCTAGAATCCACGTTTGAACAGAAGTGGTTAGACACTTCTTAAATTTCACTTACAAATCTGTATCTTCCATTCCCTTAGAATCTCGGGCTGCGATAATGTCAGACAAAGCTTGCCCTGAGCCTCTGTTGCGCCTAGTTGTTGTGAATATATATATGTTTGTCTTCCCCTACTATGTACTATGAACAGATTGAGCAGATTGGACAACGTGAGACGCGCTATCGGTAGGTTTCTTACTTGTGTTTTGAATATAACGTATGCTATTATATCTTGTAAATCTGTCATAAATGGGTGCCGCATGTGGTTGTGCTGACACTGTTCTAAGCTGCTATTATGAGAAGTTGATAATCAAAGCGGGCGGAATCTTTAGCGTATGCCGTTAACTTGGCAACGATTGTATTGTTTTATATTACAGTATTTTAACCCCGATGGTATTATAGTTATGGCGGTTCAATGTAAGGGAGTTTTGCTACTAGCGTTTATTCCTAGGCTACGCCGCATATAATTGGCTTTTAGGCCAACTCCGGACGTGGACGATATCGGCTATCTCTCATATAGGCGAAACTGTAGAGTTCTAGAGCGGTTTCTAGAAGGACGAGTACGGATTAGTTACGTGCGTTTGTTATTTCCATAGTTAGGTAAGCATTCGATCTATATTAGTCTAGTCGCGTTAATAAGAATACGAATCTCACCACATATCAAAAGAATTTTGGATAGCTAAGGACACAACGGAGGAGGAATTTTCCTAACCACTAGATAGATCACGTCTGGCCGATTTTGAAAATATAAATTCTTAACAAAAAAAAAATAATATTAGCTTTCATGTAAATATACTTCCGAAGTTCTAAGTTCGACTTAAGTTTTATCTAGTAGCTTAAAGCATAAAGTGTGTGCTTAAAGTCACAGAAGTTGTAATAAAGCTCGATGCGGTAGCTTAAAGTCACAAGCTTTGGGCTTTTCGTAAAACTTACATTATTAAACTTTATAGTTAGGTATTTAGCTTAGGTGTACAGGTAGGAAACGTTACAAGAGGAAAAACACTTTTTGAAATAAATAACCAGAATCTCAGAGTTTTTTATTTTACAAAATTCTCTTGCATTTTATTTATGTTTTCTTTGTTTTTTATGTTACTGAGCAATCCCAGTGACATCTTGGAACTGTCGGCATCCGTTATATTTGTTACTACCAGATGAATAAAAAGGAATATAGACTCTTTTTCCATGTTAGTTTTGTAACTTTTGAGGTCAAATTTCGGCAAGATTGCGTTGAAATCATGGGAAAAAAACTACCGCCCATGGTGCATACTGTTATATATATCATTTTAAAATAATAAAAACACTTTTTGTCTTGATATATAGACCCTTTTTATAGGGACGCCTTCAATTATATATGCAACAAAAAATTACTGAATTGCATTCCTTTTTAATTTCGAATTTATAAGGGTGGAGTGGGGAGGATTGCCGGAGGGAGGGAGAGTGGTACCTTTTTACAATTTGGAGCCAAAAGTATTAAATGTAATTTGTAAATGTGTATGAAAACAGAATGAGCCATGCGGAAGCAGCGCAAGACAAGGAATATGAAGCACCTTATCGAGTCTTTGAGCTCCCCACCCTACTAAGACAAGGGGATGAAGAAGATGAAATTTAATGTGAAAAGGAGGAGAGGGGAGATGGCATCTGTTTTTTCCGCAAGGTCCTAAAGAATAAGTGTACAAAATTTAGGTCAGATCCGTTAAACAGTGTTGATTTTTAAAATGAATACATGTATCAAAGGGATAAGAAAGGAGTAAGGGAGGGGAGAGGAAACGGTGGCAAAATTTTCCACAGGGTCCTAAATAATAATAATGCAAAATTTGGGTCAGGTCAGACAGCAAATGTATTGTGGAAGGGGGTGAAGTAAAAGGGGAGGAGGAAATGAGGCCTTTATTTTCTACAAGGTGCTCAAAATAGGAATGCAAAATTTAGGTCAGTATAGATATAGTATAGATTTATATAGAGAATATATCGTAGTCTGAGGGGTGAGGTAGTGTAAAGTGGAGGGGAGGAAATGTGACTTATATTTTTCGCTGGGTTCTAAAGAATATGTATGCTAAATTTGGATCAGATCTGTCACTCGGTAAGATTTTTTATAGAGAATATATCGGGAAGAGTACAGTCTTTGTTTTCCGCTGGGACTTTAAGAATAAACACCCAAAGTTTGGATCAGATCTCTCAGCCGGTATAGATTTGAAGAGAAAATATATTATAGAGAGGAGGTGGGGTTAAAGGGAGAGGAGAATGTCACCTATGTTACCGCCGGGTCCTTAAGAATAAGTACGCAAAATTTGGATAAGATCGGTCAAACGGTGTAGTTTTGTATAGAGAACAGGCAGACAGATAGACACACAGAAATTGAGTTTTATCGGTATAGATATTGACAAATGTATTATATTATACAAGACGCTTTGTATGTTAACAAAGAATTAGAATCCATACCGCAACGAAGGTAACAATGTTATTTGAAAATATTAATCCAAATCTACCTACTCTGGGTTCCAAATATAATTGTCGAATTTTTCATCTGTTATACTTTCTGTCAAAAATAATGAGAGTCAGCTCACGACGGCATTCAATGTAAATTATTTTGCGAAATTTACAAAAAAATTATGTAAATTATCTATCAAAATAAGTAGACGAAAAACAGAATATTTAATCAAGACCAAGAGAGTACTGAAAAATAACAAATAAGATTATATTCCAATTCTTGGTGTAATATTTAAATAAAGATACAAAGAAAATTTTGAAGAAAGAAATAATCGTTTGAGGGGAATAAGTTGGAGCAATGAACGACTGAAACTTTTCAGTAACAGTTACTTTTTAGGACCATACGTAACATATTCCCCCTTCCCTTAGCCACCGCCTCCTTCCCCTAAATATAAATGTGTACTATTTTGAACGTCATCCACCCAAAATGTTGCTTACTTTTTCTCTAGGATCCCTGGAAAATATAGTAATCCCACTCCATCCTATCCCCGGATATGAAAGTACGTATTAATTGTTAATCTACAAAATTACTAAACCTACTCTTCAGGGCAAAACAAAAGCCTTTTCCCCACCCAAGGTAGTAAATAAACATAATATAACATCCATCAAATACCAAATTTTGATATTATATATTGCAAATAGATCACTCATTAGAGTTCGGAATTGAAATAATTTTCACAAATTTCATAACGAAATACCTACCTACAATTTAAGTATTTGTTAGAATGTTTAGTCGTTGCATGTTCGATTTTATTAGTTCCGTATTTCACGACTGAATCTGAGATTACCATAATTTTGGGTGTTTTCGTTAAAACTTTTCAGCTGTGTTACACGCAAATGGCGCATAATTTATAATTAACCGGCCAACAAGTATTACCTACGCTCAAATTTATGTAAATGTTCGAGTTGTAGCTTATACATAGAAAAGTTAATTAAAAAATATTTTTGACATTATAATTCGGCCAAATATATGCAATAATTTAGTGTCGCAACCTTAAGGCTGGACACTCCTGCAAATGCATATTTCGGCGTTTTTTACACAAATGTGGGTTTTTATTATTCATTTATATCAGACTCTAGACTGCAATTTTTAGGGCACTAACTTAGATAGAACCTTTGTTATTATATAAAACTAATAAACTGGACGAATTATTATAAATAAAATTAATAAAATATAAGCATTAATCGACAGGCCGCGCACTTCATACATTGGAATTTTTATTTCTAAATATTCATTAAGGTGTTTTTATTTAAATAAACTAACTTTTATGAAGTGAGTAAAGCCTCAATATACGGGAAAAAATAGAATATACAGTTTAAAATCATCTCTTTATATAAATAAAAAGCGTTTTAAAATCAACAAAAAAGGTAAAAATTTCTTGCAAATTTAAAACACTATAACTTTATTAATATTGAATATTTATTGATTTTCTGAGTAATAAAAAGTTCTAGATAATGAAATATACTTTATCCGTATAAAAAAACATATTATGCGCTCATATAAATATTCATAAAAAATTAGCGTCGCCTAGGACACAAAAAACGATTTTTTGGTCGCGGCCTGTCGATAAATTCTCATATTTTATTAATTATTGTAATAATAATTTATAAATTAATATAAATAATGTCCAGTTTATTACTTTTATATACTAAAAATGGTTCCATCTAAGTTATCGCTTTAAAAAAATTGCAGTATAGCGTATATATTCTGATATAAATGAATTTAAAAACCCACATTTTTCGTAAAAAAACGCCTAAATATGCGTTTGCAGTGAATGTGCCGCCTTAAGAATAAATTTCAAAATATCACGGCTACTACGAAAATTTCACGTACGGCATTTACAGGGCAATAATAGGAAGAAACGGAAGATCGACAATATTAACATATTTTCTTCACCAGAAATAAAATGTTTATAGTCGGGCCACTCCTCCAACTCCTGATTAAGTGACGCCCGTGAGTTCATATATTAGACTGAAATTCTTCTCCGCGAATTAGAACGGTTCACGTCTGGTAGATCTAGTTTACAGCCGCCCGAGCGCTGCTCAAAGTGGTCTGGTCAACCCCGATCATTTATTTCCTCCCGGGAGATCCGCGCGGTGGTCTCACACTACTCCATTTCTCCTTGGCGCTAGGGGGCGGATAATTCTACCCCCACTATAACAAGACTATAACTATTTACAATTCTCACAGACAGAAATATTATTTGGCCCGCGTCACCGAGCATGTTCTTAAATCAAGGCTGCTAAAAGGTCAAGTTCTAAGTCAAAGGGTTCTGTCTTTGTAGATGTTATACTATATTTTGTCTTCACGAAATTCGCCGATATCGAGAATTTTTGTAGAATTTGAGATATTTTTTTTAAGACAATCAATTCAAACAAGAAGACAATGTTTTTATATGTAATATGTTCTAAGAACACATTTACTGAATTTTGTCACACTTTAAAAAATATAGAGGTATCATTACCAGGTGCTAAAATTTATGTACAACTAGTTCATGAGAAAAGACTACATGTGTCCATTCAAATAAATGAAAGGTTCTCAGATTTGAACATACCTAAGCATATATGTAGAAATTTCAAAATATTTGATTGAATTGGTAAACGCCGCATTGTATAGAGTAACTTTTTAAGCCAGCTCATATGGGCCATCTTATAAAAAGATTCGTCTCTGTGAGACTTCTATAATTGATCTTAGTTAAGAAGTATCTTCTTCTTGAAATATTGGACAAGGGCCCTTCTCAATGACCGCCAATTCTCTCAGTCCCGCAACTTTCACATCAGTCGTTTCAGCATCTAACCATCCGCTGAGCCTACGCTTCGGCGTCCAGTCCACCAGCCAATCAAACTGGTTGTTTTGCCAAACCAACCACAACCGCCCGAGTAAGTACAAGGATGAGCCGATGCGGTAATCCGGAGCGCAGCGGGTCGCCGGTTAATAACGGACCCACCGCGGCTAAATGGCTCGCGTTCGCCAAAGCCCCGAATTATTTATCGATCATTTCACGAATCATAAAGTGTCCGTATCCCGCGTAGGTACGCGGCGACCGCTCGACCTCGTTTCGCGATGGGGAGACCGTTTTATCTCGCGGAACAAAGAGTGTGCACCGCCAAGTTTATGCGCCGTGATTTTGTGTATATTCCTCAGACACTTCCTCCCTCGTCGCAGTACTTTACTAACCGGAGGGCGTGAATCCCGGAATATTCAGCCGGCGTGCCCCGAATGGAGTGTTTGCCTTCAACAACTTTCGCGGAAGACATCATTTTTAGCGCCCGGCATTTTTTAGGCACCTGAGCGCAGCCCCACTTTATTACCCTCCGCGCGGGCGATAAAATAAAGCGGGATTTCAAATCTAAGTAGGCGCGCACTTATTTAAACAGCGGTTCGGGCTCCTCCCGCTCCGTTCTGCGCGCCGGGAGTTTCGGCTTTGCATTTGTCAGCCGTGACGTGACTTTATTTCGTGTTTTTACTAAACTACGCGCGCGCAAGCGATACGTACATTAACAGAGGATTTCCTACATTGTTTTTCATGATACCTTCATATAAAATCACATTTTCATTCAGAATATTTTGAGTATGTTCAAATCTTTTTAGAACGGTGCTGGATTTTTTGTCACAGAGACATCTTAATCAATTAATGTACATTATAGATGTCTCACAGAGACGAAACTGTATTTTTATGTGAAATTAGGTATAGAAGTCTTTTGGGTGTTCATAAGACTTACGACCTATCGTATGGTTGACTTAAGTGATCACTTTATACAATGTTATATTTTTAAATATATATACAACTTCCAAAAATTTAATAGACATGGTATATTCTATCATGGGTGGAAATTGCGAACGTTACATTATGTAAAGTGATCACTTAAGCCAACCATACGATAGGTCGTAAGTCCCATAAAAATACAGTTTCGTCTCTGTGAGACATCTATAATATATATTAATTCGTATTTTCATTTTTCAATTTGACTCTCTGGGAATGGACAAATGAGTAAAAACAAAAATTATCGAACAAATAATAAACACGTCGATAATTTTCTTTTGAAAAGGTTTGTACATTTGTAGACACAATACGCATGGTAATCGAGAGATATAATACGAAATGTAAATCAAATTGAATTTTGGGACAGTGAAAATAATTATATAATATGGTGGAAGTAAGGTTTAAGCAAATCACGTCTCCTGTTCACATTTAGCGAGTTAGTAAGCGGCGCGCGCCAACAAGATGATTCGTTATGTATTAGAAAGTTCCTAATCCTTCAAGTTCGCGTGTCCACCATGGGCGCAGCGGCCACGCTATGAGTACAGATTAAAGTTAGCAACATTCGGGATACAAGGCTGAATGCGAAATTATTTGTATCGACATGCAATCATTAATACTGTGACGTCTCCCGCCCAGGGACCAGCTACCATTGTAGCCAGGGTCCAGCAGCGTCCTTTCCACCTCCTCCGGAGAGCGCTCGGTATACCAGCTACTATTGTAGCCAGGGTCCAGCAGCGTCCCTCCCACCTTCTCCTGCTCTAGCCCACCAAGATAATCAGATTTCCGTTTTTACAGGAAAAACCCAGAATCTATGGTGGCTCGCTCCCACTCCTTCCGAGTCACCCAAGGTAATCAGGTCATCCGTGTTACGGGATGACCCAGAATCTATGAACGACTCATCCTGGGGAGGGCCCGGAAGCTCTCCCCCTCCAACACTGAATTCTTTGGGGTTCTGATGCGCCTTTTATATTTTTGGTTTTCATCCCTTTCTTACTGCTGTGATTTTTCGCTAAGGGCTATCTTGTTCTCACACATTGCATTTTGCATGTTACATGTACTTTGGCCGCTTTCTCTCAGCCTTCAACAAAAAAATGGTCACCAAGTTGCAAAAGAGAAATCTCAGCTCTATTGTTTCTGGAATATCTCATCGGCCAAGAATCAGATGTCCCCGGCCGATGCAACCCCTAGCCCCAATATAAAAGGATGAAATGTATAATGATGTCTTCTCAAGAAATATTTAATTTTTAAAAGTAACTTTTGCATATTTGTTACAATACGTTAGAGTTGGAACATGTATTGTCCAGTATTAAAAAAAATGATGAAATAAATTATCATTACGTTGAATTATATTTACGGTGAATTCTTAAACTGGGAGGATACCAAACATTATTACCTAAAGTCAGGGACCGAAAGAGGAATATTAGAACAAGTATTCATTATTATCTAATAAGGCACTTTAAATAAAAATAATAAGATTTTTAAAGCCATATAGTTTAGTGGATCGTATTATATCATATGCGCAATTGATCTTTATTTTAATATCACATACCAAACATCGAGCAGAAATGCCACACTAATTACACACTTTTGAAACGTTTTTTGAACAGGAAAATTAATTAATCAAATTTCTTGAATTTAAATTAAGTCCATAAATTAAGTTATTCGTAGATGATGTTTTTTCTTCCCGCCAGATACAAAACATTGACGGACGCCCGCTTTTGTGCCTTTGGTCGGCTAAACTCAAACAAAGAAAACCATTAGGAAACACCTTCCCTCTGAGGCCGCCCATCTACTCATAAATGCATTTATGGTATGGGAATACCGTAATCGTATTTATGCTGAACTTCTCAAATTTAAGCTGGATAGACTACAACCTATTCTGAATGCGGCAGCATGGATAATATATAATACATCGAAATTCTCGTACATAACATCCCTTTTGCGTGAACTACATTGGCTCCGTTCCTCTCAAAGTTTCGAATTTGAATTATGTAAGTTGATGTACAAGGCGACACATAGTATGGCGCCTCCGTATCTTCAAAAGCTCTGCATCTCAGACAACTAAAATGAAAAATGCCAAACTCTGAGGTCAACCACTACTTCAGTTACAGGAAGGGTTGTAGAACCGATCAACAATTGCCAAAATACTAAGTTGAGTGAGCGGGCATTTGCGATACCAGGTCCAAAAGCGTGGAATTATCTACCTTCTGTAATACAAGTGCATCAGAAATATTCACAATAACAATATTTGAGATAATTTGTACCAAAACTATTGAGACCATTATTTTAGGTAGTTTTCTCAAGAACTCTTTTTTTTAAAATCCAAAAATTCAAGTTAAAAAAAAAAAAAATATATATATATATATATATATCTCCTGTATGTATATGTGTGTGTGTATGTATGTAAATTTGGATTCTTAATAAATAAATAAATAAAATAAAATATATATATATATATATATATATATATCAACATATTTCGCTGACAATGTTCCCATCATCGGAAAAACTGATATATTACATTTCCTAAAGAAATTCCACGATTAACGAAAAGGCAATTAAGATTTGATTAATTGCATCGTAATTATACGTAACGGTGCACTCTAAATGACATTTAAATGTTTCACTGTTTGTAATATCTGTTTGTTCCTCAAATATCTCCTTAACATTGATTAATTCGTATGCGAAATAAAAAGCGGAGGTAATTGTACTGTTAAATTAATCAAACTGTCCACCGTAATATAAATTCACCGCAGTAAAATATCACATATTTTATTCTGTAGCGTCCTGTGCTCTGCAAAACTTCCTGATAAATGCAGCCGCTTCTCCCACAATACTAGATAATTAAAATAACTGAACGTTAACGCATTTATATTCATCCTGTGTTTGCTAAAGGACGTCTCTGGTGTCCATCCCATGAGACAATTAAAATTCTAGTTCTAAATATTAAATTATGCTTTGGAATTAACATGGCAAAAACAATTATTGCATACGACCACAATTCTCTAGCTGACAAAGAGAATTATATTATTTTTTAATTATTATTTCGAGTAGTGAAGGCTTTCAATTCCAATATTCGTACACTTTTCAGACTTGATCTCATATTCTCTCTCGGTAATCAAAAGTATTACTTTTTATCATACGTTTATGATGAACGTTTTTATTTATCCACTGCAAAGGCTTCCTAGACTAGCAAACAGATACGAGCAACTTGACGTCTTTGCCAACAACCTTATAATATTCAAACATATTTTAGAAGGTGTATTGAAAGATTACTAGTATTTGTCAAATTGGACTTAAATAATTGATTTGTATTTGTTTTGATTGTTGGTTGAGTGAGAAAACTATTATGTAACATTTTTATTATATTATGATTTTCTAAGCTTGTGCTATTACTTTTCACTCTATATTACTTTATATTTTTTTTATTTTAGAAATTTTATTATATTATGTTTTCCTTATGCTTCTGCTTTGTTATATACTTGCTTTTTACTTTTTACTTTATATTATATTTATTTTTATATATTTGCATTTGCATTTTAAGTATTTGATTTCCACTTTATGTAATTATTATTATTATATGTTAATATATTTTTTTCTTTTAACTATCCATTATATAAATGTACACTTTACCAAACTGTTTGTAAAAACCCCTAGGGCTTTAATAAATAATAAATAAATAAAATATAAATATGTGGGGTATTTTTCCAAAAAATAATGTTCTGAATGCAATCACCGAGGATTATTAATTTAAAATGTACTGAATTTTAGATTTAATGTATGTATCCCTTCCAAAATCATGTTTTTTATAAAGTCTTAAATTCAGTACATTATTAATTCGTAATCCTCGATGACTGCATTAATTTTTTTTGGATATTGCTGCCTTTGTTTTTATACCCCTCATATATGGCAATTGACAACACCAATATTGTACCACACCTCGTATCACATTATTATTCGACACACACAAACGTCCATTTATAGGATTACACTGAGCCTATTACTTATTTTGCTTGCAATGCTTGTTCTAAATATACTTTCAGTATTTCCACGTTAGTAGATACTTTGCTGCCCGACACGTACTACTCGGCTATCCGACCAGAGAACTTCTCGAGGTACAAATTCACAGATAAGTACCAAATACCTTTTATTATATTTTATTTTGTTAACCCGTTCATGCAATTCCACACCAAAATGTTATCTATTCTGAAAAGGTGTACACAATCATGCTGTTTGGATTTGGCCTCAAGAAACACTTCGGTATGTACCGACTAGTGGAATTCCACCAGTTTCTTCCAGAACTTAGACGAAAGGATGCAGGTGTTTTAAGACAACTAATTTAATTACTGTAACCAGAATATAACATAAACTAAACAGATATCAACAGTAAAAAATGTGATGTTTGTGAAAACGCATGGCTGTGACAGTAGAAAAGGGTTACATGTCACATCATAAATTCTTTGTAATACCTGTCTCTACTCGTTACATAGCTGATGCGAGTTGTATGTTGTATACATTGCCATACAGTAAACTCGATAAAAGCGTTGGAAGTCAAATCGTCTACAATATCACATTCTCATCAGTCTCCCTATAAATCTTGCTGTTTCGCGTCGAATATTTCGTTAGAAATAGCGGCTACAGTTTGAAAAAATTTGGCAAACAGGTGAAAACTGAGTTTTGATTGTAACATTAAATAATTGCCAATATGCCCTATATTTTTTAAATGTGCAGTCATACTCACTCGTGCATCTGGTGAATGCACATCGTGTACTACGAATCTATACCTACAAAACTCAATGTCTGTCTGTCTGTTCTCTATACAAATCTACAGTGGCAGGACTGCTGGGAGCTTACCAAGGGAGCTTATTCGAATCGAGTAAGTATAGTGTGTATCAATAAATGTGTTTCTCTGCCGATCAATTATTCGATATTTTCTGAATACACCACATATTAATACAACAACAATTAGGGTTTTCACGTGATCCACCACAGGCTGAACTCGTTTCAAGTGCCTTAATTTATTTAGTTTAAGCTTTCCTCAATGTTAAACCTGGTGATATACAAGATGAGCTGTCGCTAATTTGATATTATTATTTAAGTTACTTACGAGGTCACCAACTAAATATATTGTCAAGTATGGCGAAGATAAAATTTCATCAAAATTTAGTCAGGTTTTCATAGGATAACATATTTTGGGCTATTCTTCCTTGTGGCTGTGACTTCTCTGGCCGACTTTTCGGATCCGATTGCAAGCTTCATCATCAAAACTGATGTGTCAGTGTTGGTATTTTATCAAATATTGACTTGCAATACCGTGTAAACAACAGATAGCTGATTTGCATTTTTGAATAGGTATGTACTTGTAGAATGCATACAATGCCAGCGAACTGATTTGAAATGTATTTTGGATTTTACAATTTAAATAGATTTAAATATATTGTATACACTTACTTTTATATTTTTGTTTCACATGTATTATTAATCGATTATTTTATTCTAATGCATATTACCTGTACGAGCCAACGAATCTAATAACTCGCTAAATGTAAATTAACATAAAAATATTTAACTAAAAAACTTAACTTGAGCATTAATTCATAAATTAATAAAAATGAAATGGTTAAAATTATTCACCTTCGTGAGTCACTGAGTTACAATACAGAGTATAACATGTTGTTCCCTTCAATGGCGCGAACCGAGTTTCCCTCAACTATTAATCTAAAATCCTCAACTTCACAAATATGGCATATTCCGACTGAATTAATTATACAAATATTGTTAAATTTCTAATTCTAAATACAGCAGTCTTTCCGCTTTAGTGTACCCGTTAATTATTCACGGAAAGTTTATGTGGGGCGTAGGGCAACTAATTTCCAGGCGGGCCTCGGATGGAAATCAGACTTATTCAAATTTCAAACAAACTTTTGATGTAACTTTTCTTTGACCTTTTTAAGGTGATATGAATACTCCTGTCAAACATTTTCACGTGTCAAAAATAAAGCATTTTCCACTCCATTTTATGCTGATAAAAAGTGACACGACGTTATTGGACCGAGATGTTTTTCATATCAAAGACGGCGGGCGTAGCAAAAGAAAAACACCGAAGGAAGACATTTGGTCCTCCGGGAAACTGCGGGCTCCTGAGGTGATCTCTTTCCATACACTCCTCATGTATAGAGATGAGTATTTTGTCGCATTGAATTACACCACTGCTGGAAGTAACAGAATTTAGGGAAACATGTGATGATTCTCTCATCTTTTTTTTGTATTTTTTATATACTTGTTTCTTATAAGGAGCAATGCATAAACAATTTGGCGAGTACTTTTATCGCTCTACTTAACATTTAATATTTATTGATGTAGATACAGTGTGTTTTAGCCAATCAACATAACACTCAATATCGACTTATATTACTCAACAATTGAGTCACTTATTTTTTTTTATTTTTTTTTTTTTATTTTTTATTTTTTTTTTTATTTTTTTATTTTTTTTTTTCTTTTTATTTACAAATTCTAAACATGCATCTGCAGATAAACTTTGCCTAAATCATCCTTATTTAACTAACTAACCAACTAACTAACCATCACGCCATTTCCCCGCAGGATTGCAGGATTGAGAGAATTGAACGCCACACTCTTCTATCCTGGCACACCACTTTTGCTTCGGTCACATTCATACATCTTCTTGTACAAGTTCTACGGTTGTTGCGGCTTTTAACAGGGCCATCTTCAAATACTTGTAGTATCTGATCGTGCCAGGTCTTTCGCGGACGCCCTCTATTCCTGTTGCCTCCAACACTCGCCTCATATATTTTCATAACCATCCTCATTTCTTAACCATCTTTATTTCCTCCTGAATATTTAGTACTAAATATTTACAACTTGGTATAACCTCTGTCTTATACAGATTTATAACACACAGGACATAATTATACTATCAGAGGTTTCCAATATGACAAAATAACAAAAATGCTACCTACTTAAAATAAAATTTAAAAAACATAAACTTATTTTATTTTATTATTAATTTATAAAACGTGACTCTCGTTTTTATCTTTCATACACGTTGCATCGATTTCGGTCGACTTCTCACCCCCACACTCAGAAAAGGGAAAAAGGCTCTTAAAATGATACCTCACGGTGCGGGATAACACATGTAATATTTCTCGAATTGAATAAGTTACCAATATTTCACAAATTGAATAAGTTATCAAATACGCACGGTGTATGTTTGCCGACAAGAGTGACTGAATACACATTAATTATTGAAAGCTTACATGTCAAAGATATCCTTAAAGCGAGTTTTGAGTGTGTATTTATATTTAACTTATATTTTTAAAAAATCGCACGGGCGAGCATCCTTAGTCTTATTAAGAAGGCAATTGATCAACCCGGTGTTTTCCTAGCAAAGGAATGTTGATATTAGTGAGGATCATCTATTTATATTATACAGCTATCTCTGAAATATTTCTGGATTTGATGTAACATCACAATCAACACACCAAAGAGCGACACAGGAGTGCGCGAATTTTAATTTTGTTAAGAAAGAAAAGAGAGCAGGTATTTTATTTTTTGTATAAAATTATTTAGTATTTTACATATTCTTTATTTTATTCAAAATTTATATGAATAGGTCATGGGTAATTAATTATATGGATTACAAACAATAAATAATAATAATAATACTCTATTAGATTTCTTACACAAAACTACCTGTTAACGACAATAAATTCTTCGCAAAGCTGCAAAAAATGTTATTTTCTTAACAAAAAAATAATAACAAAGGTACCTAACCCAAAGGTGCGAATTCTGGGTCAATACTTAAAATCATCTAAGTATTGACTCTGAATTCTGGCCTAACACTATATAACTCACCTTCTTCATCGTATCTGCCAAATCAACTACGTATCGATCAATTTTAATTAACCGAAAAATTTACTAAAAAACTGAGATGACAGAAAAATTTTCACCTCAGGAAAAACGCTTAAAAAATCTAAATTATGACTCATGTATACATGGAATACAAAAATATTCCTGCGAAAAAAGTGAGCAGTATATCTTCCTCGCTCATAAAATCAAAAATGAGAGAGAGAATCAAACTGTAGAGGTTGATAACAACCCAATAAGAATCCCCCTTGCCTGAAAACAACAATAAACAGAATTTTTCTTCGCCTTTTTTACCTTTGTTTATAGCAATCACTGGTTGAATTATAAAAATTTACCCCAGACAACAATAGATTTATGTACTTTCACACTTAAAGTTTATTATGGAAATAATAACAAGAATATAATACGTGGAAGACATAATAAAGCAAGTTTCTTTAATAAAAATATGTAGAGAGAAAAATCTAACCCAAATCTGGAATAATATAAACTAATGAGAAATGGTAACCAAATAATTACACCAAAATTCAAAACAACGTAAATGCAAAACCCTCGGCTACTACAACAATCTCCCTATCGAGATATGCCGTACAAATAATCATACAGAAAAAATTAAAACCTTTTTAAAATCAAACATGCATTCACGAACCGTTCAAAATTAAAGAAATCATTCAAAAATTTCCTATTATATATATTCTGACTATCATTATTAACACCCAGATATCTAGACCTATAAAACTCAATGTCTGTCTGTCTGTTCTCTATGCAAATATTTACCATTTATCCGATTCGATTCAAACTTTGCATACTTATGCTTTAAGACCCGGCGGGTAAATAAGCGACATTTCCTCCCTATTCTTTTAACCCTTCCCCTCCTCTGATATATTTTCGACGCAACTCTGTAACGTTTGACCGAGCGGACTCAAAATTTGTAAACTTTTTCTTTAGGACCGACAATGTGACAAATGTGACATTTCCTCCCTCCCCTTTTATCTTTCGTCCTCCCCCAAATATCTTTTCGATGCAAATCTATACCGTTGGAATCAAACCTTTGTTTCCGCCCACAAATTTATTTTCAGCTTAATCCTTACCCGTGCAACGCCGGGTACGAACAGCTGGTATTAAATAATTCACACGCTAATATTATTTACAATACAAGAACTGAGGCTCCCACGACAGACACAAGAGATCTCTTTACTAACGAGGTCTACTACATGAATAAAAAAGCTCAAAAAAAATTTCAATATAACAAGTTATAATATAACCGGAAACAGGTCATAACTTATTGCTCATTAAACTTCATTTCTTATCACTATTTAATATACGCAAACATTTATTTAATTCTCTTATATAGGTATATACCTAAATATACTTTTTAACTGTGCTATTATATATACATTTTGTTACTATCCATGCGTATGATTTTTTATAATATATTACTTTACTTTCACTATTGCTTTCGTATTATACAATATATACAGTTCTTATTATCCACATTTTATATTTATATACTCAATTAATTAATTAATTAATCTTATAGTTATAAAGTATTTTGTTGTATATGTTTATTATTTTTTGTTTTCACTATATTGTTCAGCTGCTCATCTCGGCACAGGTTCTTCCTAGTGAGATGAGCGGCTCCATCTCCTATGTCATGTAACAAGATGAAGATAAATAAATAAATAAGAATGTATTGTAAACCATATATTAAATAAATAAAAAAAATAAAAATTTATTTAAAACATTTACTATACAAGAGAAAAATCTGTCCAAAGTATATGTAGTGGGCAATGTTCGCAAAGCGCGATATTGCTGGTTTGGACATTTGAACGAACGGACTCTGTAACGTTGGAAAACGATACAAAAAGGCAGCTCCTTAATATTTACCAGGGTAGACCAAAGGTTGGACAACCCCCATCACCCAAAATAAAACAGATAACTTAATATTTATTTATTTATATAACGCCCTTATGGGCTTTTACAAATATACAGAATAAAAAATTTAAAAAATAACATCAGACAGTTAAAATAATAATACAGTTAAAAGTTACAATAATAATAGTTAAAAGGTAATATTAATAATAATAATAATACAGAAAAACATGAGACAGATAAAATAATAAAACAGTTAAAGGTACAAATAATAATAGTTTCCGTTTCGTTGAGATGTAAGCAATTGTATCAACTTTGTCCTATCCACAGTTATACTATCAGCAAAAATGTCAGCCGCCTCTGCATGTTCATTCCCTAATGAGTGTAATCTGGGAATTACACAGTTTGTTGATGCATTGGTTCTGACATTTCCACTATAATAGAATAATCCACTGTGTCTTGATGACCTCGATGGGGCATACAAGTTGATCAGACTAATAATCTGGGGGCAAACAATCAAACTATTTACGATTCTATAAATAAATATTAGGTCTGTTACAGTACGTCTCACAGACAAGTTTAAAAGTTGTAAATAACTAAGGAGATATTTATTATATTGCTATATTTGAACCCGAGTCACTTATCGTGAGCATTATAGCATGCGGGATATTAATATAGGAAATGTTTTTAAACAGCGTGCAAGCCGCCCGGCTCAGCAGTCCCTAGGGAACGGTGAAAAATACCATTTTATTACGGCGGCGCGAAATAAAGCAGTGATACGTGCGCGATTTTTGTGAATTCAAATGCGAAACGCCATATTGTCGCACTTTATGGACATTTAACGGATATTTTTTATGAAATGGTGAATAACGGCCCCCTTAGCCGAGAAATATTCAAAATGCTTCGCATTTCAGGGATAGAAACACAAATACCTACTGTTTGTGTACGCCGGCTTCTGTCTATAAACAAATTCAAATTTCGTTCGCAGAGCTTATCGCTTTTTGTATTTTTGGCATGTAGAGGATTCTAGCAAGATAATACGCCGTGTCGAATCTTCTGGAAACGGAGAAACCGTTACAAATACTTTTGAAAAATGGTCATAATTCAATTAAAAGGGTACATAATGTAACATGAGAAGCTTCCTGGTCTAGTGGTTAAGAGTTTCGCCTGATGATCCAGTCTTTGGTGGTTCGATCACCATTCCAGGAGACTAGCAAGTTAGTCTTATTTTTATAGCACAAGCATTTAGTTTTATTATTTAGTATTGATGAGACACGAATTCAAAAATCTATTTTTTTAAATAATAATATTTTAATGCAGTGGAAACTGTTGTACATCAGAGAAAATATGTTATGATAACATAATACACATTTTTCTTTACGTATAAAAAATATAAATTAAATAAATTTAACGTACATATTCCTTCAATAGCAGTTTTTAGACGATAGATCTTGAGAGATATCCGAAGTATGTAATTTATCGATCGCATTAAAAAAATCAAACCTACTAACAAAGAGTTCGGTCCCATTGGGTCTGTTATCGAGTGAGTAAATTTCGGTAGCGTGAGGTCTCGGGTACGATACGAGCGGCGAGCGGCAGAGCGTCAATGCGGCAGAGCAGTGAGGGGCGCCGACCACTATATAAAATGGCTGGGCGGTAACTTCCTTCAGTCGCCGTGCCGTCATGCAGTCATCCCGTGTATTAACTTAGCTCTTTTATATCGTGACCGGCGCCGGTGCCCGCCCCTACTCTGGGACATTGACGCTCTGACGCTCGCCGCCCGTACAGGGTGCGCGTCCACGGCGCGCAGGACTACAGGGACGATCCCAACAGTTGAATCAAATTAAAATGACTTGAAAAGATACATTTTTGTTTTGATTTAGATCTCTGTTCATAGCTATTACAATTGGATGATTAGAAATTGAAAGTTAGTATAAAGAATGTTACGTACCTACAGAATTAAGAAATTTGATTAATTTTGGTCAAGTTATAAATGCCACGAATCGTTGGAATCCATATCGGGGGTGGAAAGTCAAAAGGGTGTTAGAGATTATTTGTGTGTGTTGTGTTTTGGATAAACAAATATGGAAATCGTTGAATAATAAAAGAAACATTGACAAAATCAGATTGACAGAACTTTCTTTTGCTCTCCTGTAAAGTTCGAAATAATCAGTAACACCCTTTTGGCTTTCCACCCTCGATATATTGAAATAAATAACTATTTTTTATTTTATTTATCATAACTATTTAGTTTTATACATAATTTCGTGTGGGCTAATACATGATTTCATTTAAACATATTGAATTTCATGCAGTCATTAAAAAGTTTTTAAAATAAAAAATTTGCATTCCCGTTTAAACCTCCTTTTATTCACTGTGTTTTGAATTTCTTTTGGCAGGCTATAGAATATTTGTATTTATTCATTTATCTATTTACAGGCAATTCTACCATTCATATTTATGTTTCTTTTTATAAAAAACGTATGGTTTTTCGAATGGCGTGACACGACAATAACGACATCAATTCGACAGATTTCCGGAAACATATCCCCCCCAAAAGCCATGGATTACTAACCGATCAAATGATGCACGGAACTGTAGATTGATTGTATCCTGTCATTATTATAATTGCTTTCAGGATAAATTAAATATACATCAGGCTTGGCGCTGACAGTATCGGAGCGACACTATTCATTATTCACACAAAACATACAAAAAGTTTAGAACACATTTTGATCAAAATTGCGGATGAAGGCATTTTTAGAAATATTTAGTGATGTACGCCAAGTCGTGTTTTATTTAATTATTAAATATGTATTATTAATATTTAAAGCATTAACTTTGTGGTTAGACATTGTTGTTGTTGAAAAATTGTTGTATTAATAACAACAATTTTTCTGAATTTTCCAACCATCTCATAGAAAATGATCATAAATTTGACGCAAAAATAGGGGTGAAAATATTAAATACTAATAATAAAGGTTTAAAATTGAATAATTTAGAATTTTTTACATTAGGGAGGCGGTGAATAATAGAGCACCCCTAATTAACAACCAAATTAATTTTCATTCCATATAACCATTTGTTTAATTTAATGTTCACAAAAGATGGGGTAATACCCACTTTAGACCCCGCCCCCCGTCACCCTCTTTCAGTAGATCCCTGATGGTTCATTAGGCTAATCAGTGCATGTTTGTCCCTGACAAGACTAACACGTATGTGATCAATTATTGGTGGAAGTGTAACAATACTATGATTGAGGTGTGTAGTGTTGTGAATGTATTGGTGTAATGTTGGTCCTGACGAAGAGACGGGTACGTCTCAAAACCGGTAGACCTAATATCTGGTAGTGGTTTTTACAAAGTTAACTAACAATCTGTTATATTAAATATGTCACCACAAAGTTATAAATCGTTCATTGAAGAAGTAATAGTATTTATTTAAAATAAATTAATAGAGAGTAGAGTTTCTCTCGTGTGATCGTCAACGTCGGGGAAGGCCCGAAAGTAAACTTAAAGAAAAAGAAGGAGGAGATCCACGCTCCAACACACTACGCTATTTGATGTCCTTTTGTAGAAGATTATAAAATTGTCTGGCCTCGAAACAATATATCTCCTGTCATATCTGAACCGGCACACGGTAAGATATCAAGCAACTTACATACATTAATCTAAGATGATCAACAACTACCTCAGAATAAGAGTTTCTATATACTTAGTGAGGCAGACAGTGGCTGAGAGACTTGCTAATATTATCATACTAGCTGTAAACCATCAAAGATGACGGTATTTATACATTAAAACAATTAAAAAGAAAATAAATAGAAAAAAAGTAACTATAAAGAAGTTACGGGCGTTATACGAAATTACGGAAACAGACAGACAGACGGATGGACGGGCAGACAACGAAATTATTATAATTGAGATATTTATAGATATGTATGCATGTTTATGTGTATTTATTAAGCAATTAATTGTCATCCAGTAAACGACGATTTATTTCGGCAATGAAAGAAAACACAGAATTGAAGACTCGAGAACAATCAATTTGTCGATCTTCAAAAGTATTATTTTTACAACGCGGCACCAGCGAATGAGCTCATCCAATTAACACGAAAAAAATTGGAAGCAGTTTTCAAGTGTGCGGTACCATTTTTTCCATTTGTTGTCAATTTTGAATCGCAAACGTGACTGATATACGATACGTAGGTACTCTTTATTTTCTTTGCAAGACCAAAATAAACGAAAAAAATAGATATACAGTAAGAGAAAATTGAAAATTGAGAGAGCGCGATAAACCAAAGGTCGGGCAAGTTCAAATATAGGTGTGGCAACCTACGTATAAATTATTTGACTTTTGCTCAAATTGTTTGTGTCTACACTGAGCAGTGTACCAAGATGAATGAAGAATAAGACGATATATTTCCGGTCATTCCTTTTCAGTGCGGCTGAACGCCCGACTGTTTTTATTGTCACATATGAGGAAGATTTTTTTTTTACTCCCTTTATATTAACTCGTGGCGTCTGCTTGTTTGCTTGCTTGCTTGCCGTTGAAAAAATTTTGAATCGATTTTTAACCCCTTTTCCGTGATCCAATCGAGCTGAAACTTCGCAAGCAGACTCGTGGTGACGATCAAGAAGATCAATCAAATTTCCGTTAAAAAAAATAATAATGATTATAGTATAATTTTGGATGTTACGTATTTCTAATGGTTTTTTCATCAATTGGAATCATTACAAAAGTTTGATTACTACCAACGTCGCCGGCGGCCCGATAACGTCACAGAATATTTAAAATTTGAATTACTCCGTCGGTAGGTATAATAGGTACTTCACTACGAATTTCGAAAATTTATGACAATTGGTTCACAGACGACAGCACACTTCGGTTTTTCGGGAAGAAATCAAATACTAAAGAGATATTTTTAGAGATTTTTGATATAGAAATTTGTCTAGACATGTTTCATTTTCAGTCAATCAATTATTTAATTACATGATGGTAGACCTAATTTACAAAGAAAGGGAGTGTAATAAAAACTTGGTTTTTATGGGTTAGTTTTTTTATGAATTCGGACCTCTCAGGCGTAATTTCAGTAAACACATCCTTCCAAGGCTTCCGAGTCTTCCATTTTAGAGATGACTTAATGACCAATGCCTAATTGCTATAAGGCACACATTAACCTTCGTTAACTGTCCACAGGGGGCAGTCCTGGTCGCCGAGGTTTCCGAGTACGCGTTATACCTGTGCTCAGATTCGCGGGGTACTCCGGGTGGACTTCTTAATGATTTACATTCTCAAATTTTATGTAATTTAATACATTATTTTTAAATATTTATTCAAAGTTTTCATACAATATGTATGTCTGCACACTACCGCCATCTATGAAAATAAATAAAAACATATAATTGACCAAACACATTTTTAAACAAAATGCGTATCCTACCAACGCAGGGGCGTGCAGTAGGAACATCGCAGCATGACTTTTACGTAACCAATTATTTGGAAAAAATCCAAGTACAACATATATTTCGTAATATTTCTATCACAATAAATTGTTGTCATAGTATTCATATTTTGATATATCATAAAAATATGCTTTCAATTTTTTTTTCCAAAATATACGTTCATAAAAAGTCATGCTTCGATTTTCCCACTGCACGGGCCTGCTACCTAGTGTGGTAAAATTCAATAATAAATAAATGCACAATTATTTTTTTTACTTGTATTTACATATTAATAAATATATAGGTATTAACTTTTTAAAATTTTGTTTAAATGCTTTGCTTGCATTTATTTATATTCCACATGACCAAACCATCTCAGCACTCCTTTCTTTATTCTGTCTACCACACTACAGCCGGCATTGCATTCACTTCTAATTTGTTCATTCCTCACTCTATCGACCAAAGATTTTCCACACAAGCGCTGAAGCGCGAGCAATTGAAGAGTCGCTGAAATGCAGACCGACAAAGATCCATTGGTTTATTTATATAACATAATTAGGGTGTTATTAATCGTAGGAGGTGTAAGCTTATATCGGAGGTTTAACACAAAAGATCGCTACACAAACAGATAAATCGATAAGGGCCGCGGCAGCAGGTGCGGTGTGTGTGATGCTAATCTTGCCCTTAAATATTTGAATGGTACTCGCAGCCCGCCAGAGCCGTTCTGTCGGGATCGTAAATTATACACGGGGAATATATTCCGATGGAATTTAAAGAGCATTTTAAAGCTTTTTTGCGCTATTCGAATAAAGAACATTTCTCCCCAATTCCCGAAAATACCGAGCTCATTCGACGCGTAGCGGTTTGTATAATATTTGAATGGGGCAATAAAACTGAATTTTAATTTTTTCCCCGAAATTGCGATGTTGCGCCGAACATTCTGCAGATGAACTGGGTGTAAAATAAAGCGCCGTGTTTGAAACAGTGAAAGCTGCATAATTCGAGCCAGCTGGGAAATACAAATAGCGGCCGTGCAAAAAATCTGGAAATAATTCAAAGCGGCGGAGAGCAGAGCCGAGGCATATCAGTTTGCCCGCGGAATATATTATTTTTGATATCTCCGGAAGAGAGATTATTTCGCACCGTCAGCTGTCCGTAATAGGCGAACCAAAAAACATATTTAATAATTGCGATGCGCGCATGCCACCCAGGCACGCGATATCATCAGGTCACACGTATATTTCATGTGCGTTGCAAAGGAAATTGACACTGTTTCATTTTCAAATTTTCCTACCATTAGAAAACGTTTCACACAAGGTTGGACTTCATCTATAGATGACAGATGATCAGCTATCTAAAAATGTTCTTAACTTTTCACGGCCGTTGAGAATCTTCTGTGTATAGTTTTCTGGGATATTCTGCCGCGTATATGTGACTGCTCTGGCCGACGTTTCGAATCCCATTGCAGGGTCCAACTTTGAGGCGTATCTTCGGACCGGTTCTAGAAAATGGACTTAGGCGCAGACGTTACAACAATGAGCTCTATACTCTATTTAAGGAGTCAAACGTCACAAAATTTATAAAACTGGCTAACTTCGGTGGCTGGGTGATGTGGAGAGAATGTCCGAGCATCAAGCACCAAAGTCCCTGCTGAACTCACGGCCAATAGGGCGAAGGCGCTTAGGAAGGTCAAAATTAAGATGGAGTGACAACGTCCTCAAAGATATCTCTGCCTTAGAGCTTCGAAACTGGAGAGAGCTGGCACTAGACCGAGATGATTGGAGGAAAATTATTGAGGAGGCCAAGACCCACCAAGGGTTGTAGTGCCAAGAATGATGATGATGATGATGCAGGGTCCGACATCAGCCCTGCACATCACACAACACACACAGGACATCAGCCCTGATGATGGACCCTGCAATGGGATCCGAAACGTCGGCCAGAGAGGTCACATATACGCGGCAGAATATTCCAGAAAACTATACACAGAAGATCAGCTATTTACTTTATATATTGTTGATATATTGATATAAATAAACGTATCTAAACGGCATTGCTTGGGCTTTTTGCAAAGTAAACAATTGCCCTGGGCACTACACTCGATCTCTACTATAGCAGAGTCGATGATACTCGGATACCCTTTCCATTGGTAAGGGACTACGCTTATCCATTGTGTGTAACCTAGCAAATATATAGATGGTGGTAAATATTCTGACAAGCCATGGACAGAGCCTCCATTCGGTGCCAGGGGCCGGAGGCCGGATATGGAATTCTCTAAAATCAACTCATCGTAGCTCGGTGTTCCTGAAAATATAAACAGAGACGTAGAACCACCGTAAGTTATAAAAACAAATTGTTCTTGATATTTGATGATTCTTGATATTTGTAACTGATATTTGTTATTTTTGTTTAACCACACGAATATTTACGAGCTCCTTAGAGGCTTCTCAAAGATTTAACGCGCAGATTTAAAAATATTTAAATTATTTAATCATTATGCAAAATTATTATTTAAAAAGAAAAATGCCGTCGGCAACTGCGTCATTTATTGGCGCATTTCATACTTTGGAATTTTTATTTTTAAATAATAATTAAGGTATTTTTAAAAAAAAAACTCACTTTTATTAAGTGAGTAAAGCCTCAATATCCGAGAATAAATAGAATATACTGTTTAAAATCGTCTCTTTATATAAATAAAAAATGTTTTGTTATTAATATTGAATATTTCTTGATTTCCTTAGTAAAAGTTTTAGATAATGAAGTATACTTTATACGTATAAAAAAAACATATTGTGCCTACATATAAATATTCATTAAAAATTAGCGCCGCCTAGGACACTAAAATGATTTTTTGGCCGCGGTCTGCCGATTAATGCTTATATTTTAATAATTATTATTATAAATAATGTCCAGTTTATTACTTTTATATAATAAAAGTGGTTCTACCTAGGTTATTGCCCTAAAAAAATTTCAGCCTAGAGTATACATTCTGATATAAATGAATAATAAAAACCCAAATTTTCTTAAAAAAAAACGCCAAAATATGCATTTCCAGTGAATGTGCTGCCTTAAAGTAAAGTTTTACGCATGTTGAAATAGTCACAGTGATTTTAATTTTTATATTTTTGAAATTTGCTCCTACGACTCTAGAGCTCTCCTACGTTTCTAGAATTCTCCTACGATACCAAAATGACGAAGCACAACTGTTAAGCTTCGTAAGGAAACTTGCAAAGAAATCAAAAAATTAGTGGATAGAAGATGTATCAATTCTGGAGAAAGAAAGGTTTGCCAATGCTACAAAGAGACCAAAAATACAAAAAATGCCACAAAATTGGGCCAAAAACAAAAACGGCTACAATTTTCAATCAAACTCGATCGAGGGTCGAAAATATTGCGAAAATAGACACTAAATATTTTTTCTAAATATGAGTTTAAATTTTAAATTATTTACTTTATTAGAAACGTCAAAAACCTATTTTCTGTATTTATAAAAAGCTCAAGCAAAGCATTTAAAAGTGAGTGAAATCGGGACTAACTTAACCTAAAAAAATCTATTCATGGCCAGACTCGTGAAATTGTTTTACGTGTATACGAGAGTTTATGAAAAAGAAAGCGGAGGAATACGGGCGTGTGTTACTTCAGCCGAATAACCTACTGGAACGTGTTTCTAAAGCTACCAGCCTGGCTCCTTGTGAAGTTAAACGTATTTTACAAGAAGCGAAGGCGATATAAGAAACATCAGGGCCAAGTACATTCTCATCTCCGAGAAAGAATGAAACGAGAAAAGAACCGAAATCTAACATAGATGACTTTTGTTAATCTGCTATTCACAGTTTTAAATATGACTACCGTGTTAATGATAAAGAAGCTGAATTTGAGAAGTTTGCACCCGAAAATTACTGAGTGCAACGTAGGTCTATTAAGACCTTCGTTGCAGTAATGTGTTACTGATACATTAATATCAGTAACACATTACTGGAAGTCAATTATAAATTAGAGTTTTGATGAATGTAGTTTAAAAATAATTGAAAAATTATTAAGATATGATTATTATTGTTTTATTTCAATTAAACTATTCCATTTAAATTTAAAATCTAGTGCAAATCTATAGCTATAATATATCTTGAATGTTTGTGTGTTCTGTAAACATACTCTATGTAACATCAGCCCTGATGATGGACCCTGCAATGGGATCCGAAACGTTGGCCAGAGAGGTCACATAAACACGGCAGATTATCCC
Organism: Agrypnia vestita; assembly: GCA_016648135.1. Lineage (NCBI taxonomy): Eukaryota > Metazoa > Arthropoda > Insecta > Trichoptera > Phryganeidae > Agrypnia > Agrypnia vestita. The sequence goes on from JADDOH010015098.1 coordinate 28,521, forward strand.
AGAAAACTATTAACAGAAGCTTCTGAACGACCGTAAAAACCTAAGGACATTTTTATACTCTATAGATTGTTTAAAAGATTTGAACCAAATTTTTCATTCTTCTTTTGTAGGACCCTACGCAAAACATATACGTAATCTCCACTCCCCCTCATTGATCACTATCCCCTCCCGATGATATAAATGTAACGCACTCCAAACTACATTTAATGCTATCCATTCTGTATTTTACATAGTTATTTTTAGCACCCTACGAAAAAAGATTACCTCTTCTCTAACCATACCACCCTTTAAGACCCTGCGATACGAGTGTACACCATCCCATCTCCCCCGGTTACCCTTTCCCACGGTATTAATGTCATTTACGTCAAATGAATTTGAATAACATCCATTCCAAATTTTTATTTGAGTAAAAAAAACTCTCCTCTCCCTCTGGCCACCCCAATTCCTTCCACTGAAATTCTTAAGATGGATGGATACCTAGCGCGAAACAACTAAACAATTCCAATTTAGGACAAATATAAAGTTTTTAAGCCAAACGCAGTTTTTTTTTTTAAATAAAATGCAATTTTTGTTTTTCACTTGTTTATTCCTGTTGTGTCTATGGGTGTTATCATTTACAATAGATGTTTGCTTTCGAAATAAACTGTTGAAAAAGTTAATAACAACAATTTTTCCGAATTTGCGAACCACTTCGTAGAAAATAATCATAAATTTGACATAAAAACAGGGTTGAAAATATTAAATACGAATAAAAAAAGTTTAAGATTAAATAATTTAGAATTTTTTTACATTAGGGAAGCGGTGAATAATAAAGCACATCTAATAAATAACCAAATCAATTTTCTATAAAGCCCTTTGTTTAATTTAACTTTCACAAAAGATTTGGTAACACCCACTTTAGACTCCGCCCCCTCTCACTCTCTCTCCCTCGTAGATTCCTGATTGTTCTGTAGGCAAGTTGGTGCATGCTTATCTTCGACAAGATTAACACGTATGTGATAAATATTGGTGATAGGTTAACAATACTATGGTTGTGGTGTATAGTGCTGTGAACATAATAGTGTAGTGTTGGTCCTGACGAAGAGACATCTCTAAACCGGTAGATCTAAAATCTAGTAGTGGTTTATACTAATTTAACTAACACTCTGTTGAAAAATGATTTTAAATCCCTTCATTGATTTATAAGTTATATTAGGTGTACCCATAAGTAATAAATTATTTTTGGTGTGGAATGTTGGCTTCAGTCTGTGTTTTATACGCAATATTATAATCCGTGTGACATTTACTTGTGACAATTAAATTTTTAAAAATTTATTACTCTGTTGTAAAATGGCGGACAACCAACTACCTGAAGAACATTTACGTCATTGCATGCTGTTTCATTTTCTATCGGGTGTTAATGCAACGGTTGCAACGAAGAAAATTTGTGGTGTGTATGGAGACGTATTGAAAGTAAATAAGTGCCAACGTTGGTTTAGAAAATTTTCGATGGTGATTTTGACTTGTCTGATAGCGATCGAAGTGGGCGCCCGGTAGGGTTTGATAATGACGCTTTAAAAATACCAAGAAGCATATTTTTTTTAAAAGTCTACCAACAAGATGGCACAAGGTCCTAGGTAACGATGGAGATTAAATCCATTAAAAATAAAATTAAATGTACTTAAATTCTTTTTTTGTTGCCACTTAAATAATTGATTACTTAACCATTATTTGTGTAAGTAAGGTTATTAATTTGAAAGTATTGAGACCGGTTGAGACTTTCCAACACCATCGAGCCCGGCTCGGGGCACACCGAGTGAGGCGCGCCGAGTCTGAGACGGCGGAGGAAATTCGACAGCTGGAAGCCCGGCTTGAAGACGACCGAATAAGACATGCCAAGTCAAGGCAAACATTCACTTCATCCGCCTCGCAACTGGCGGCATTCGAATACAATCAAAATCATCATTCCAAATTTCATTCCAGCGTTGTAATTGGAAAAAAAAAACAAGTTTTTATTATACTACCTTTCTTTGTAAAATATAACAATTAAAGACGAATTAAAACACATAACATAACACTAAACTTACAGGAATTTAATCAATATATATATAAAAAGAAACCCGTGTTTCCCTATCCGCCAAGTTTTCTTCACAACCAGATACTGCCACCCCCTGGTGGTTATGGTGGTAGATAGCCCTTGGTGTCCCATTGAAAATGTGCGAGTTTGGTAGGGGTGGCTGACCGTAGGTGGGAGTGGGTGACGAAAATGTGCATTCCAGCACATTGTTTTGTTATGAGAAGGCCGCAAATTCTTCAGATTGTTCCAGAATGGGTTCACCGACTGTGTCGGCAAGTCAAGAAGGTTCCGGAAAAATCCACTCTAAAAAATTCTGTAAGGAGAACGTTCTAGAAAATTCCCGAAATTTCTATAAGGTTCTAAATTGAGTGGCGGAATGTGTCGGTGTGTCTAGAAGGTCCTGTACATTCGATAAAATCGAAGGAGGATGTTCTAGAAGGTTCGCGAAAGTGCTTTGATGATCCAAACAGTGTACTAAAAATCTACGCGTGCGAAGTCGCGCGGGCACAGCTAGTATATTTCTAAAATGTCAGATGTTTTGAGCTTTGATATGACACTTCATGCTTTGAAGATTAAATTCTAAAAACATTTGTCAGTCAATTTAATCAAGATTTTGATATATTTGTGAATTTTGCTGTCATGTGTGAACCAATTATCATAAATTTTCGAAATTCGTAGTGAAGTACCTATTACATATACCGACGGAGTAATTCAAATTTTAAATATTCCGTGACTCGCCAGGCCGCTGTTGGTAGTAATCAAACATTTGTATGGTTTCCAATATTAAAAAATCAATTAAATCTTCTAAAAATCCAAAATTATACTATAATTATTTTTTTTAACGAAAATTTGATATTGCCACGAGTCTGCTTGCAAAGTTTCAGCTCGATTGGATCACGGAAATAGGGTTAAAAATCTATCCAAAGTTTTAAGTCGCCACGAGTTAAAAGAAAGGAAGTAAAAATATATGTAGACCTATTGATTGTCTGTATATAAAAATATAAAATAAATAATCAAGATTGTCTGGGAAAATATTTCTCAACCAAAATAAATTAAACGGGAATGATTTATAAATTAGACCTTTTAGGTATTGGTTAAAAAATCTGTATATATTGTACCTGCACAAAATAATAAATTCCTCATAAATAAATATTCCTTTTACACAAACAATGTTGGAGTATAAACATGCGCAGTACACAGTTACAAACGAGCAAGTGTTGAAAGCGATTTCGTTTATAAATAAGCCTAAGCTATCAAAATATTATGCTTAATATTATGCTTAATATTATGCTTAATATTATGCTTAATATTATGCTTAATATTATGCTTAATATTATGCTTTATTCAAACATTTCAAGGTTATTTATTTACTGTTCCCCAATTGTAATTATTTTCTGACTTATTTCGGATTAACATATTAATAACATCATTTACGTGCTGTGTGTTCTAAACTAATTGGATTTTCAGTTATCTTAGTTGTCTATAAAACTCAATGTCTGTCTGACTGTCTATATTAAAATTATATAATTTTCTTATATAAAATGAGGTACAGTTATTACACATCAGTGAGTTAATTTATGATCCTAATCTTAAACATTGATTTTTTAATCTCAAAATGTTTAGATACCATTTTCATACAAAAAAATATATCCTACATCTTGTTTACTCAACAACTATCCCAATTTCGAATGTCTCTCTATACGTAACTCGTTGGAATGAGGCTGGAATTACAACAACAACACTGACAAGTCCGAGTGTGACACATCAATCAGCGCGCGGCTCATGAAATAAACAAGGGTCTTCATTAATTATTATTATGTCCCTTGATTTTTTACGGATTTACGGCTTGTTTTTAACAATATTTATAATGAACTTTGTTAATAAGCACTTGAGTTTATTTATTGAATCCAACCGTTCTCCAATACGTTAATTTCTTCATCAGGGTGGAAAAAAAACAATAAATATGAAAATATTATCTTTTATATATTCAAGAACACATTCATATTTGTGAAGTTGTAATTTTTCAGAACTAAGTTCTGTGAAATTTTTAAATCAAATTAATTAATCAATTAGAAAGATATACAGAAAAATCTAATTCACGAAAAAATATTAGGTTACTACTGGGATTCGAACCCAGGTCACCTCCTTTCCGGGGCCGGTGCTCTGACCACTAAGCTATAGCAACCCTCTATGTTTCCGTGAATTTATCGATTAATAAAAATAAGAACTACATATAAGGTCGAAATATTCACGGAAACATAGAAACTCTGACCACTAAGCTATAGCATTTACCTAAATGCTATAGCTTAGTGGTCAGAGCACCGGCCCCGGAAAGGAGATGACCTGGGTTCGAATCCCAGTAGTAACCTCATAATTTTTCGTGAAATAGATTTTGATGTGTATCTTTCTAATTGATTAATTAATTTGATTTTTAATTATTATCTTTTGTTTAAAATATTTAAATTCTAAAAAAAAATATTTATTTAAATTTTTTAATCCATCATATCCAAGATTTTAATTCGGTCGCGTGTGGAAAAATCTTCGGCACCCATTCATAAATCAAGCGAAAGTATATTTAATATGTAACAATGTAAAAATAACAAGAAAAGAAAGAACACGTGAAGCGTGAATGTTAATTAAACGTGTGTAATTAGGTTTCGTGTCTTCTGCGGGAGTAATTCATCTTACGAGGAGGCTCCGCGGGGAGGAAGATTAATCTGCTCGGAGATGGCGTGCTGCGGGGTGTTCCTGGAAGACTTCCCGATTGTTTAGCCACTTCCGCTTATTAATCGCCCTGCGACCCTTGACACCTTTCGCATTTCATTTCTCTGGAACCGAGCTATATAAATTGTGCTATATTCGACAATTATTCTTAAGTATGAAAATTGTATAAATGTAGCGGTTAGTTTACCTAAATGCTTAATATGTTAACAGATTACACAAATTTTTGTAAGTTAAAAAGTAACCCATAAAAAACAAGTTTTTATTATACTCCCTTTCTTTGTAAAATATAATAACAATTAAAGACGAATTAAAACATATAACACAAAACTAAACTTACAGTAATTTAATATATTTCTAAAATGTTTTGAGCTTTGATAAGACACTTCATGCTTTGTGTAGTGAAGTACCTATTATATATACCGACGGAGTAATTCAAATTTAGAAAATATTCCGTGACGTTATCGGGCCGCCGTTGCTATAATCAAACTTTTCTAATGATTCCAATTTGAAAAAACTATTAAAAAATTGAAAAATCCAAAATTATACTAAAATCATTATTATTTTTTAACGAAAATTTGATAGATCTTCTTGATCGTCGCCACGAGTCTGCTTGCAAAGTTTCAGCTCGATTGGATCACGGGAAAAGGGTCAAAAATCGATCCAAAGTTTTGTTCGACGGCAAGCCGGCAAGCAAGCAAGCAGACGCCACGAGTTAATATTAAGGGAGTAAAAATAGCGAACGCGTCATAGTATAGTACCATATGTGATATTGACATCTTTCATTTTTTTTTAATGAATTTGTGGATCAAACTTTAATCATAATATTATCTCATAATCACCCGTATTCTGAACCAAGCAATATTGCTATTTCTGTATCTTGGCAGTTATTTTATAACATTGAGACGCCGTTTTTTTGACGTTTTATATTTGACAGGTTTGAAATTAATGATTTCAATCAATTAGAAAGCTCATTATTCGTAATTGTGAATAACTTAACGTTTTTTTACGTTTTAGAGCTTTCTGATTGATTGAATTCATTGATTACAAACTTAAAACATCGAAATTGGCGGCAATACAATATTATACATACCTGTCAAGATACAGATATTTTTAATGCATATATTGTATTAAAATGACACAAACTAAATTACACAATTTATTAATAAATTAACAAACCTAGGATGTTTTAAAAATGAAGAAAATTTCTCCACTTTGTGGGGCTTTTATTACTGAACAGCCTCATGAGTCTTTTTTTCAATAATATTACAACATAAACAATTATATTAAACTTGCCAAAATTATTGCAAAATCTGTCAGTTTGTTTACTTACAATTTATGTTTTAAAAAACGCTGATTTTTAAAAATATTTTTTTGTGTGGTTTTTTCAACTCTAAAGAATAGATATTATAATTTTAAAATAAAAACAAAAAAAATCGAAATCTTTTCGACATTCCTGATTTTAGATATTTAATCAAGACGCAACGTATTTTTGACACAATACGCAGTGCCTTGATTAAAAAGCTAAAATCTGAAAATTTTAAATAATAATGTACATTCCTTTAATTTATTCAAGAAAAAAGTTAGTAGCTATCTACTATCTATCTAAGTTATCTACTATCTATAAAAAATAAAAATATTATAAAAAACTGTTTTTTAAAAAATAAATTGCAAGTAAATAATCTAACAGTTTTTTCAATAATTAAAACAAATTTACGATAATCGTTTACTTTGTAATATTATTGAAAAAAAAGAAACATCTCACGAGGCCATTCAGTCATATTTTAAAATATCGAAAGTTTGGTAATTTATTATCCAATTACATAATATAGTTTGTGTTATTTTAATAAGATATCTTGACGAATAAATTTTGAAAATATACATTTTCAAACAAAAATCAAAAGAAAATCGCAAAAGAAGATATGAGAAAAAATTGTGAAATTTGCTCACTCTGCCGGACGATGGCCTTAATGTAAATAACATTAAAAAATATCTCAATTTCTCTTTTCGTTTAGCATTATAATCCATATGAAGTATAAAAAATATCTGTCAAAGATGTGAGATGCGTTCGTCCGAGCAACCGAGAAAACTCTTAAGAAAAACTAAAAAAAATATTTAGAACGCGGCGTAAATATACAAATATATTAAAACAAACAATAATTAAATATACAAATCATCATAGTCATGTTCACCCGCTTGCCTTGGGTACAAGTCGCTTCACTTGCCTTACACTGTTTCAATACTGGAAAACCAATCAAGACCCAATCAGTCTTCGTAAAGACTTTGATGCCGTTTATCCCTACTTATCCTGTCTCTGCGACAACTCACCTGCCTCAGTTTACCTCCCGAGTCGTCAATAATATATACCTTTTTAATCATATCTCTGACATCTTCAATTGGGATCTTTCTATGTAGGGGCTCTGTAATGAGGTACTCCCCTTTACTGGTACTTCTCAATTCAATTCAATTCAATTCAATTCAATTTATTTAATAATATTTACATTACAAACAAAGTGTTTAAGGCATACATATTAGGAAGTATATATCAAAATAAAAATATTTAATAAATTAAAAATAACATAAAATCTGGTCAAAGGTGTAGGAGAATCCCGCTTCGGAAAACCCCCTCAGACACATGGAATATATCAATACCCAAAGCGATTTTTTTCAGCATA
>JADDOH010015099.1:0-38245 GCA_016648135.1 Agrypnia vestita
TTATTTAATCAAAGTATGTACCATTGCTATCTATGCACTTTTGCCATCTCATAGGTAGTTCATCGATCCCTTTACTAAAAAAACCATTCGGACGGGAATCAATAAAATCTTTGAAGGCGGTTTGGACTGCCCCATCGGAGTGAATTTTTTCCTTTGCAAGAAGTTATCCAAATTTCGAAAAAAATGGTAATCTGTTGGGGCAAGGTCCGGAGAGTACGGTGGATGTCTTAGACATTCCAATTGAAGGTCCTCTAATTTGGTAGCCGTCTGTTGTGCAGTGTGTGGTTTAGCGTTATCATGAAGCAGCAGTGGCCTAGAGCGATTAACCAGCCTCGGTTATTTAGCAGCTAGCTTTTCCATCATGGTTTGCACTTGCTGACAATAAACATCTGCCGTAATCATCTGGCCAGATTAAGATTTAAAATCCCTTCATTATTATGCCGGTTGAGTAATGCAACGCAGCAGTCAACGCGCGTTTGTTGATTTGCTTCACTCAATTCGTGAGGTACCCACATTTCAAGCTTTTTCACCTTACCAATTTGCTTCAAGTGGATTAAAAAGTGGATTAAAACAGTTTGATCACTAACACCGCAGCCTGCAGCTAACTCGGATGTGGTTTGCGATGGATCCGCTTCCACAATAGCCTTCAATTCTTCATTATCAAATTTGGTCTCCGGCCGTCCACGGGGCTTGTTCTGCAGGTCGAAATTTCCAGAACGAAAACGTTGGAACCAAAAACGCACTGTGTTTTCTTTTGCGGCACCGTCGCAATACACATCATTAATCCTTCGAGCCGTTTCTGCAGCACTGGTGCCACGGTGGAACTCGTACTCGTAAATAACGCGATCTTTCAAGTTTTTCATTTTGTAAACTGAGTGACGCAAAGAAAAAAACAATTGAGGAAAAAACAAATGAATTATAATTTTCAAAACACAAATACATGAGGAAATAGCTGTATAAATTTGGATTTGGAATTCCTAACCAAAGAGAAGATATTTGAGATCAAATTTGCCAGTACGGCAAAACGCCAATTTCATATGTAAGGACCTAATATATATATATATATATATATATATATATATATACTATAGATATATTTACATAATATTACATAATGTCACCAGAATATAGAAACAGAAAGAATTACATGTAATCGAGGATTTCTCAGCACTTTGGAAATTTTACAGTAAATTGGAAATTGCTAGAAGGGTCTAGAATCTAGATAGAAAAAAAGAGTAGCTTGTTGGTCTTGTGGGTAGGACTCTCACCTCGTTATCTGTAGGTCGCAGGTTCGAATCTCACTTCAGGCCAGCAAATTACTCCTATTTTCATAGTACAAGCTTATTTTGAAAATAGTAAGAATATTGATGTAACACATATTCCGTGTTCGCATTACTATTTAAAAAAATAAATAAATAAATAAACTAATAGATTCCAAAATGTGTACAAAGTGAGACGACGCCATCGAGAAACAGTTTATTGTGACAGTTCAGCGAAACCGGAGAGAAGAAGTGACAAGTGGGGATTCAGTATGACCAGCGACAGTAAATTAAGAGAGAGCCTACCGTTCAATAGTAAATAAGTACGACCATAGACGTGCGAATATCCTGGAAAAACGAATATAAAGTGTTCCACAGAGGAATGAGTAGTGCAAAATGATTTTGATGTAAAGAACAGTGATCGAATTTAATTTGTGTTCAGTGGCTTTAGTTTACCTATAATTAAAACATTAATTAAATTCAAGTTTTTCATTTGTCTACAATCGCCGTGGTTTCGTGACAAGAGACACCCTGGCAGCCCCTTACTCTAGATATAAATTAGTAATATATTATATTGAATGCCTTAGATTTTGCACAATTACTCTTTGGGACCTTGCGCATAATGTAGGTCAAGCTAAATTAATTTACAAAAAACTTGATCGACCAGGAATTCAATCCTGAGTCCCTGATTTCTAAATCTGGCATCTTACTACTGCGGCACAGATCAGATCTCATACACGTGTCGATATTAACGTAGTATATAAATGTACAACAACTTACGCTGGAATGTAAATTGCGTCAACGTAGAACGATGGAATACGAGATTTAATAACAAAATACGCGCTATTTAATTTTTTTTAAATATTTATTTATTTATCAATATTAATGTTAGCCTCTTCAAAATAGTTCTAATCAGATATAATATAATAATGCCAGCTCTTTTTATATCTTCTAAGCACTTCTTGAACGCAATTTTCAGTATGACGTTAAGCTCCTTTAGCGATTCTGTCCTTATCATTCTCAATATTGGTGGAACGTCGTGCTTTCATGTTTATTTTCGTGTTTGGAAAAAGGAAAAAGGCAGGGAGTCGTGTCCAACAAATTCGGCGGCTTGTTCCATTATAGTTGGTATCTATACAGAAAGCATCCAACCCAAAATACATAGATCTTAGAAAAAGGCTTCTAAAAATTTGAACCTACAAAATCTTTATACTTCGATGTTTAATTCATTATTGCATATTTTGCGTAGGGCTCATTCTAGAGTGGTTTTTTTAATTACTTATAAGAAAATACTTTTATTTACGAAGATATGATGCGTTTTACAGGCTGGATCCTTCCTAGAGAATGTCTAAATGTACATAAAAAAGTACTTATTTTTCTATGTGGGTTCTATGTTATGCGAATTTGAAAAAACACGAAGCTAAAAGTATTATCTGAAGTGTAGAAAACGTTCAACCCCCCTAGAAATTTTCTACAAAATTAGTATCGTTTAGTAACAACGCAATTAAAAAGTTGCATAATGCGTCCATACCAAATGGATATGGAATTTTAACAAATATTTTTTTGCCAAGGATTTGTAAATGTGAATCCGAAGAAAGCAGTCAAACCACTTTTTTTAACTTTAAGAGTTAATTTAACGGTGACAGCCATAATGTATATATCAAATATTGAATTTAAAAAAAACTATATCACTTAAAGCTTGGACATTTTCAGCACATAAATATATCGTATTGAGCTGTCCAAACCCGTATATAACTCATTTTTAGCATTTTGTGGATTGGTCGCTTTCAGCATAACTACGTCCATTTTTCCATAAGTAATAAAATCGAAGAGCATACCTAAACACGTGTTACCTTTTCGATAGCCAACAATAAAGTAAGTGTCCATTACGGCAACCAATTTCAATATACGTCAGAAACATATATTGAGTTAGCTGAAAAGGATACTGGATAGAAAATAGAGAGAGAAAGAGGAATACTGGATAGAAAATACAAATATGATATGAACTTGTTGCCAGTGAATAAAGGTACTGATACACATGTTAATTTTTGAACATGCTCATTAACATGTTCAAAACTAGCATGCTCTAACAACTGTACACACTTGCTCGTTATTAGCATGCTTGAATGAGTTCGATTGTTAGCTTTGAGCATGCTCAAAGCTAACAATCGAACACACATGCTTATTACTGGCGTGCTCTTGTCATAGAATAGAGACTTTCTTGTTCAAAATGGAAACATCGCAAACTGAAATTCATGTGAACCAATAAATTAAAACAGTTCCCGAGGTTTTTTATAATTTTTATTGTAAAATTTGAATAATTCATGTCTTTTAATAAACTTTAATGAACATTATTACATGCTATAGGTATTATTTTTATATAGCGGTGACCGATTATTCCACAGACATTCATGATTCCTACAATAAGTCACGAAAAGTAATGTTTTGTCATCTCCCCAACGCGCCGTATTTGTTTCATCTGTCGCAGACTGAGAAGATCGCATTAATAATCGATAGGTACTAGTCGCGAATGACATTAGCATGCTCATAAGCAAGCCTGTTCACACATACTCAAAAGATACCCCTTAATTTTTAAGCGTGCTAGTAATGAGCATGCTCATGGACTGCAGAGAACTGTGTATCATTGTGAAGGAAGATTAAGGAAAAATCGATTTGGGTTCTGGAAATATTGAAGAAACGTAAGAAAAAAATACTTAATTAATTTAATAATTTTCTTTGTGCATTTACAGGAGATCAAATTGTGCAGTAATTAAAATAATTTAAGAGCATTTAAGAATCTGCAGACAAGCTTCTAGAAAGAGCTTTTGAGGGGGTTTAGAATTTAACCATTAAGATTTATAAATAATACTATTAAAAAAAAACCCTGCAGAATAACTATATAGCTCACCCATTAGAAGGCTCCATAGGTTAGGAAACGAGTATGGCTACCTATCGGATGTTTTTTCGGAAACACTAGCCACCTACAAGAAGGCTCTTCTGGACGAATTTGGTCGTTTATAATTAGTTATTGACGTCATGTCTATCTATTGTTTTTAGATTTTTGAATTTTACATTTCGTTTTATTTTAATGTCTTTTTTATTGCTTCTTGAGTTTCAGATTTGATTTGTTTACAATTATTTCATTTTGTTATAATTTTGTTGCTTCTTGAATTTCAGACATAATTATTTTAATTTGTTGTAGTTTTATTGATTGTTGACTTTCATATTTGATTTGATAACTATTATTTCATTTGATGTAATTTTGTTATACTTTATGTTATTCACTTAATGTTATATTTTTCTTTATATATCACTTTATTAATTGTTTTTGATAGAATTATACCTTATCTCCTTTTTTTATTATTACCTATCAATCTATACATCGTTATATACATCGTTTTTTTTAATGGTACGTTGTACCGTGTATTAAATAAATAAATAAAAAAATAACCAAGTCGTTTAATATTTAAATTTTTATATGAAGTTTTAACAATTCTTTGCACTAGGATTTGCTCGAGTACACAGTAAAAGGAAACTGTTCGAAACTAGCGAAACCTCCCTCGAAGTTTGTTCGAGGTCCGAAATTAGTCCTGCAAACACAGACTGGTCGCAAAGGGCCTACAGGGTAATCAGAATGCCTGCAGCCGTGGTAGGGTATCATTTTTAATTTGTAGTGATTTAATTGTGACTTTAATTTATTAACATTTGAATAATATCATGTTAAATTTACATTTTCTTACGAAACGTTAATATAATAATATTTAATAATTTTAAATTAAGTTACGTAAATATTAGGGAACTAAAAACATTTATACGGTTTCTCCTGTAATGCTGATATATGAACTAAAATCTATTATATATTATTGAAACTCAAGTAATATTTGTCGGATTCTAGAACACAGTAAGATATTTTTAGAAAATATACATTACCAGGAGAGAATCTAACCCTTTATAGAAGACATACATACCAGTAAGGATCCCTTTCCAATTTACGATATTTTTGAATCCTGGGATTAGTACGTACAATCGTAAAACTTTTATAATTAATATTTTTGATTAAGTTTTGAGTTTCAGAATTAGATGAAGAATTCAATGCGCTTGGCTTCAGGCAAACTTTTCACAATAACATTTTTTTAAAAATTCACCCTAAGTTCTTTTATAACATTAATCTAGGCTATTTTTCTTCTCTACCTAGAATGATTAAAGACCATGTAAGGCTGTAAGGCCAATATCAAACAATGCTGTTTGATAATGGCCTTACAATCCGAATTAGCTGTCACATTTAAAATAACACTTAATCCGCAGAACTTAACAATAATATTTATTAAAATATTATTGTTAGGTTATATTTATTGTCAAATCCAATCAGGTTTCGCTACGAACGTAGTTTCTTTAAGGAGAATCTTAACTGCTTTCTTATCTTATCTTAACATTCAAAAATTTTGTGATTATATAGCTGTTTAAAAGGACGGAGTGCCAATAGTGGGGGTAGGGGGTGGTAGTTCGCAGGGAATATTACCATTAAGTATTACTATTAAGTATAAGTAGTGTTAAATATGTTCCCTTTTAATAGCTACGGTCGTAGCGAAACCTGGTTGGATTTAAAAATAAATATATGTGGTGTTTAAGTAAGTAATTTTTATTTATTTAATTATAATGTCTCACCAGCAAGTGTTTGCTTCCTTCGAAAATTGAATTTATTTTAAATTTCATTAAAAAACAAAGTAGGTATATAAGTTTTTTAGCCAGTAAGTTGTTTTCAAAAATAATTTTAATGTGTGAAGCGCCCTTAGGGTGTTAATAAATTATCCAAATATTATTTTTATTTTTATTAAGGTGAATTTTTGCAAAAACAAATGACACCGCGAGCTCTCAGTAGACTGGCCAAACTATTGTTTAAGGTTCTTCAGCCAATGATATTCACCTTCTTGTAGAGATCTGATTTCCAATTTTTCCTTGCATTATAATATGCATGGACCGCTACTTGTTATGTGTGTTATCTCTGGATGTGTTATTACTTGTAATTGTTTAAAGTATTTGTTTGCTTTATTCATCCAAACCATTATATCTTCATTCATAATTATCCAGAGAACACATGACACCAGGAAGCCTTCCTTATAGTTTTACTATTACTATTTCTTCACGTCGGATAACATAACCTTGATGAATAAAGATGGAAGAGGGGGGAGGGTTGTTGGAGGGGTGAAGTATTTCGTTGGTGAGGCTATTTGTAAATATTATTATCATTTTTTTTCAATTGATTCAGCAACATTGTAGATTGACATTTAAAAAAAATATAGATTTTTTTTATTTGTATTAATCTACTTGTATTATTTGATTAATAAATTACTCCTACATGTTCCAGAAATACATTTCCATCGTCAGGGTGTTATATACAGGGTTATTTGTAAAACATTAATAACCTCGCAGGACTATATTCCTGCCTTGATTAAGAGTCGAAAATGTTCAAGCTATTATGACCTAATATCAATAGTTAACGAGATATGCGACATCAAAATTTGCATTTTTTTTTCAATATTTCTGACTTATTTTTTGTAAAACTTTGGACTATCATTACAGTAACTCATATCGATTACGAAAAATTCATTCGTTTCAATACAAGTTAAATAAAATGATAAAAACGCTGAAAAAATTCCAATTGGAATTCGAAGGTTTTTATTTTTTTATTTGACCTGCTTGATATTAGGTCATAATAGCTTAAACATTTTCGACTCAAAATCAAGGCAGGAATATAGTCCTGCGAAGTTATTAATGTTTTACAAATAACCCTGTATATGTCAAAATATCAAAATGAATAATCTTTCAATAATATTTTTTTTTGGAAATATTATATTTTTGAAAATACCACCCGCAACAAAAGATTCACAAGGTCACAATGTTAGCATTTTTTACCTGCGCAAAGCCGAGTATATTATCTACTGGTATTACTGTATCATCATCATCATCTTAATCCCCTTGTCCTAATAGGGTCGGGGGCCAAAAGACTCGACAAGGTGTTTCCATGTTCATCTTGCCTCGTACTGGTATATAAAAAAAATATATTTGATATTATTACATAGATCATCGCTCTTCCTCTTTACAGAAAACTTAATGAGTACAATGAAAGAATATTTTTATCGAGACAAAGGTGGAAATAATATTTTTAACTCAAGTATTAAAATAATGATAGAATATGAATTACCATCCGTAATAGCCGTATTTCGTCTTAACTACTAAGAGGAGAAATACTAAAGAGCCATAATTGCGTCTTCCCTCATTCCTCTTCAGGAAAATAGCCCGGTAACATTGATAAACACCCGACCTTGACACGTTCAAACCTGCGCGATTTTCTGTCTAATTTAATTAATTAATATTAATATAATAAATTATTCTTAGGAGATTTTTTGTTCTGGTAGTGTCAGCCCTTGTCTCTCGATACCGTACGTCATGATTGGGCGGACACAGGTCTTGTATATCTTCACTTTGCTCTCCTTGAGCATATGTTCGTTTCTCCAGACAGCATTTCTCAAGCATCCAGCAATAGTTGCGGCTTTGTTTGCTTGCTCTCTTACTTCTTCGTAGAGGTGGTTACTGCTGGATATCTCGACACCCAAGTACTTGAAGCTCGTTACTTGCTCTATTATTTTATCGTCAATTGCAAGCTCGCATGGTATTGGCAGTTTCGATGTTACCATGCTCTTAGTCTTAGCTACGGAGATTTTCATGTTGAATCTTTGTGAAGATATGTGGAATTTGTGTAGAAGTTTTTGAAGATCGTCTTCGGAGTTGGCTATTAATACCGCATCATCAGCATAGCATATTATATCTATCTGTTTGTCTCCCATGTTGTAGCCTAGATTCATTGTTTTGACATCTTCTATTAGCTTATCCATGATGACGTTGAATAAGAAGGGGCTCAAGCTATCTCCCTGTCTGATGCCTACTGCGGCTGGGATTTCTTTCGATAGATCATTGAGGATCGAGTGAGGAATTCCGAAATACGAAGGACGACGTGACGTCGAGGATATTGTCCGATGGGGAAGATCTAGAAGACGTTACTGGAGAGACCATGTGGAGAGAGCTTGTACTGAGAGAGTAGTGAGCATAGCAGCGAACAAGCTGCCGTCTGGTACCAGACTCCCAGGAAGACCGCATAAAAGATGGCGAGATAGCTGGACATCTGTATCCCAGGAACAGGCTCCGAGCAATGACAGGACGCAGTCCTAGATGAAGCAGAAGAAGAAGAAGAAGAAGATAATAAATTAACAAAAAGTGAAAATTTTAGCTGCGTTTTATATTTGAAAATGGTTTTAATTAACCTGCGTAATTTTCTGTTGAATTTAACAAATAGTGAAAATGTTATCTATTTATAATACTTGAACATGCTTTTAATTATAGTTGGTTACAAGATCGTAATGGCCTAAAGGCAAAGAGCTGTGAAAACCACAAAATTTAATACTGGACGTCGGTCGGTCGTAGAAGAAGATTAAAACATGCAAAATTTGTTGGTTGGAAGGATACAAAGTGTGATATGGGGTACAAAGACAAAGGCACAATATTTAAATATTTTTTTAAAAATTGAACTAATTCACACAGGATTACTAATTTAAAATGTACTGAATTTTAGATTTTATGTATCTATATCTTTTTTTAATTTTATTTATTTAATATTAAAACTACATTTAAATCATAATACATTTGTCAAATAAAATCTACTTCGATACATTTTATTTTATTGCTTTGCCTCTCCAAAAATGAGACTTGATCATGTGCTTGGTGAGGGGCTTACACTTTATTAGTTTATTTTGGATTTGGCTTATTTGTTTCTTAGCTATAATATGTCTTGTTATGCATTGTCAAATTGTATCGATCTAAAGTGTTGGTTTATTTTTTTCTTTAATTGTTGTAAGTCATCGATTTTCTTAATATCTGTAGGTAGGTTATTGAAGTTTTTTATGCCCAAGTATATGTAGTTTTGTTGACACAGTTTGGTATTATATTTTGGGATTTTAAAATTATTTTTGAATCTTAATGATGTGTTTTTTTCAAATTTAGCAGTTATGTTTTCTTTAATTAGTTGTATAATTGAGGTTTTTTTGTAAACATTCTCTAATTTTGGAACTTGGAATTTAGAGAAAAGTAATTGTGTAGAGAACGTTTTTCTTTTTTTAATATTACTTTTATAATTGATCTTTGGATTACTTTTACCCTTCCCCATCCAATGATTCCATATTGGAGTAGTGCATGGACAGAAGCGTAATAAACCATTTTTAAATTATCTATGGTTAGTGTGTTACGCAATATTATGAACATATATATGCATTTCCTTATACTTTTGATCAACTCGCTAATGTGGCTGTGCCGTTTTAGGTCCCTTCCCTTCCAAAATTATGTTTCCTATAAATTTATAGGCTATGTTTCCTATAAAATCTCGAATCCAGTATACTATATATTAGTTATTCTCGATGACTGCATTATTATTATTTTTTATTGCTGCCTTTGCTTTTATACCCCACATATTTTGTATTACAATACACACACCACATTTAAATAACCCTGAGTGCAAACGGCCAACTATCCAAATAAAGTTTTTGAGTTAATGTATATTATAGATATCACAGAGACGAAACTGTATTTCTTATGGGAAAGTAGGTATATAAGTCATTTTGGGTGTACATAGGACTTATGACCTATTTTTATGGTTGGCTTAAGTGATCACTTTACACAATGTGATCACTGTGATGTAGACCAGATTATCGGAGATGTGCGCTGTAGCACCTACCAAGAGATGAAGAGGCTGGCAGGTGACAGAGAGGAGTGGAGAGGGCGAGTGCTTGTTGCAGACCAATCCTAGGATTGCGACCCAAAAAAAAAGACTTCAAACAATATTTTTTTGTCGGCAGAAACTAAATTTGCTGTTAGGCATTGTCTTCAGTAAATCAGTAAATTTGTTTTCTATATCTCATCATAAATCAAGTTTTGATGACTTTACACTTATATACCACAGGATAATGAAAATGTAGATATCGATAAAATGGAGGGAACCCTTACAGAGACTATAAGGTCAAAAATTGAATAAAAACAATTTTGATGACATATTTATGTAAAAAAATTTCGCGCAGTGCGCACGCTCACCTGTTTAAAAGAAATTCGTCTCCAACCATAATCCAAGTTGAAGCAACCGGATCTTACACAGATAACAAACACTACCACAAGGTATAATATAAACAAAGCGACTGGAAGGACTTCACTAATACAAGTGTTCTACAAATTGCAAATACGAATAATATGTAGATAAAAAAGGAACCCATAAAAAACAAGTTTTTATTATACTCCTTTTCTCATTTACTAGTTGAAACTTTTGTTTTCGCTTAACCTATGCGTTGGGCTTCGGTCGGGCGACGCTACGAAAGGGAGTAATAAAAAATTTCCAAAAATCCAAAATTATACTATAATCAGCGTTTCGCGTCTACCAGACGCATTGAAATATTTTCATACAACTTGATAAGTTGTATGAAAAAACCGTTCAAAATTTGAAAAATCCAAAAATGTATTAATTTTTTTTGACGAAAATTTGATAAATCTTCTTGATCGTCGCCACGAGTCTGCTTGCAAAGTTTCAGCTCGATTGGATCACGGAAAAGGAGTTTAAAATGGATCCAAAGTTTTTTCGTCAGACAAGAAGATAAGAAAACAAGCAGACGCCACGAGTTGATATAAAGGGAGTAAAAATATGCTCAGGTTTTCACGGCTGTTCAGAATCTTCGTGTAGTTTTCTGAGATATTCTGCCTTGTACATCTGACCTCTCTGGCCGAAGTTTTGGACAATACGTCAGTCCTGCATTGGATTCGAGATGTAGGCCACATAGGTCAGATATAAACGGCATAATATCCCAGAAAATTACATTAAGAAGAATATGTAGATAGGCTATTTATACGTACACTACATGCATATTGGATAACTTTACATATAAGATCAGATAACTTACCTTTTTTTAAATATATGTGCGAACACGGAATGCGTGTCGCATCAATATTCTTAGTATTTTCAAAAGAAGCTAAAAGCTTGTGATATGAAAATAGGACTAACTTGCTGGTGTCCTGGAATGGGACTCGAACTACCGGCCCAGATCAGTAGGAGAGCGTCATGACCACTACGCCAACAAGCTATTCCTCCTTGATTTTTTTGCTCACTTCAAAAAGTTATAAACGACAAATGACAAAACATGACAGGTTCAAATTGAATTTATAACATAAATATTTCACACTCAGATTGTGTTCCCTATTTTTTTGTTTGTTTGTAAAGACACTTTCTAAAATAATTGAATCAATAAATTAATATAAGGTCTTTAAAAAATTTTTTTTTTGTTTTTTCAATTTTTTTTATTGTTTTTGTGTCGTACAAGATAGGGATGATACTCTTAAGTGTTTGAGCCTTTCAATGTTATATAATTTGTGATGACTGATTTTTTTCAATTCGACGGGCAACCATCGGGTACTGGACAACAATTATATCTTAGTTATCAATCATTGATACAAAACCCAAATAACTGTATGGAAAATAACCGGTTAAAATAATGGATTAACCATCACTAATGCTAATAACCATCAAAAGTATTTTGCGTTTGGGACCTGAAAGCGTTAAAGTGTTTCGCGATTTATATTGCCCAAGTTTATCAATATTTTCTGTGTAATGAGGCAAAGGTAATTTTCTATTTCTCTTCTAGGGTTGGGAATGCGTATTTCTTTGATTGGGCGATAATTATAAGGGTTGATGAGGCGTTCCGCTACGTGTCAATTATACGAGCGCGAGGCCGTCGCGTGTGAAAAATAATTACGTAATTCCTCCCCTAAAGTAACATAATGCTACACACCTTGTTGTAGAGATCGATGACATCATTTCTGCAGAAAACTTACTTATTCTTTGTTTAACATATCTATCTAATCAATATATATATATATATATTAGGTCCTTACATATGAAATTGGCGTTTTGCCGTACTGGCAAATTTGATCTCAAATATCTTCTCTTTGGTTAGGAATTCCAAATCCAAATTTATACAGCTATTTACTCATGTATTTGTGTTTTGAAAATTATAATTCATTTGTTTTTTCCTCAATTGTTTTTTTCTTTGCGTCACTCAGTTTACAAAATGAAAAACTTGAAATATCGCGTTATTTACGAGTACGAGTTCCACCGTGGCACCAGTGCTGCAGAAACGGCTCGAAGGATTAATGATGTGTATGGCGACGGTGCCGCAAAAGAAAACACAGTGCGTTTTTGGTTCCAACGTTTTCGTTCTGGAAATTTCGACCTGCAGAACAAGCCCCGTGGACGGCCGGAGACCAAAGTTGATAATGAAGAATTGAAGGCTATTGTGGAAGCGGATCCATCGCAAACCACATCCGAGTTAGCTGCAGGCTGCGGTGTTAGTGATAAAACTGTTTTAATCCACTTGAAGCAAATTGGTAAGGTGAAAAAGCTTGAAAGGTGGGTACCTCACGAATTGAGTGAAGCAAATCAACAAACGCGCGTTGACTGCTGCGTTGCATTACTCAACCGGCACAATAATGAAGGGATTTTAAATCGAATCATTACCTGTGATGAAAAGTGGATCCTGTACGATAATCGGAAGCGCTCATCGCAATGGCTGAACCCTGCCGAACCAGCCAAACCATGCCCCAAGCGAAAATTGACTCCAAAAAAGTTACTTGTGAGCGTTTGGTGGACTAGTGCTGGTGTCGTTCACTACAGCTTTCTTAAATCTGGCCAGACGATTACGGCAGATGTCTATTGTCAGCAACTGCAAACCATGATGGAAAAGCTAGCTGCTAAACAACCGAGGCTGGTTAATCGCTCTAGGCCACTGCTGCTTCATGATAACGCTAGACCACACACTGCACAACAGACGGCTACCAAATTAGAGGAGCTTCAATTGGAATGTCTAAGACATCCACCGTACTCTCCGGACCTTGCCCCAAAAGATTACCATTTTTTTCGAAATTTGGATAACTTCTTGCAAAGGAAAAATTCAACTCCGATGGGGCAGTCCAAACCGCCTTCAAAGATTTTATTGATTCCCGTCCGAATGTTTTTTTTAGTAAAGGGATCGATGAACTACCTATGAGATGGCAAAAGTGCATAGATAGCAATGGTACATACTTTGATTAAATAAATATATTATAATTAAAAAAAAATCGGCTTTATGTTCCTCCCATACTAAACGCCAATTTCATATGTAAGGACCTAATATATATATATATATCTATATAATATATATAGATACTATTATATATATATATATATATTAGGTCCTTACATATGAAATTAAATGCTCTTAAATTATTTTAATTACTGCACAATTTGATCTCCTGTAAATGCACAAAGAAAATTATTAAATTAATTAAGTATTTTTTTCTTACTTTTCTTCAATATTGCCAGAACCCAAATCAAGTCTTCCTTAATCTTCCTTTTCAATTATACACAGTTCTCTGCAGTCCATGAGCATGCTCATTACTAGCATGCTTAAAAGTCAAGGGGTATCTTTTTATTATGTGTGAACAGGCTTGCTTATGAGCATGCTAATGTCATTCGCGGCTAGTACCTATCGATTAGCGAGGCAACCTTCTCAGTCCGCGACAGATGAAACAAATATGGCGCGTTGGGGAGATGATAAAACATTACTTTTCGTGACTTAAGGAATCATGAATGACTGTGGAATAATCGGTCACCGCTATATAAAAATAATACCTATAGCATGAAATCAAATATATATATATATATAATATATATTTATATCTATATATATAGATAATACTATATATATATATATATAATATATATCTATATAATATTTATATATTAAAGAAACCCGTGTTTCCCTATCCGCCAAGTTTTCTTCACAACCAGCCACAACCACCCACCGTTGGTTATGGTGGTGGATAGCCCTTAGTGTCACATCGAAAATATGCGTGTTTGGTGGGGGTGGCTGTGCGTGGGTGGGAGTGGATGACGAAAATGTGCTTTCTAGCACATTGTTTTGTCATGGGAAGGCCGCAAATGCTTCAGATTATTTCAAAATAGGCGCGTCGACTGTGTCGGTGAGTCTAGAAGGTTTCGGAAAAACCTGCTCTAGAAATTTCTGGAAGGAGAAGGTTCTAGAAAATTCCCGAAAGTTCTATAAGGTTCTAAACTGAGTGGCGGAATGTGTCGGTATGTCTAGAAGGTTCCTGTACATTTGATAAATTTCTTGAAAGTTCTGGATGTTCTAGAAGGTTCGCGAAAGTGCTATGACGATCCAAACAGTGTACTAAAAATCTACGCGCGGGCACAGTTAGTCTTTTCTAATAAATTAAGCGTTGTTTCGTTTACAGAGTGGAAGTTCATGATTAACACAATGATTTATACACAACGTTTTATTCCAATAATTTGAGTTATATAAGCCTAAGCGCTTTCGATGGACACAACCATCATCTTCAGAGGCAATATTATAATTAATTGTAAATCAATATGGCCGACAAATAGAAAGTAAAGGGATGACGGGGGGGCGAGGGTAGTTATTTATTGACATATAATAATACTTATTTTAACAATGGGGATGACGCAGGATAGAATATAAGAATAAAAGAACATCTAAGAGCATTCAGAGGACTATCCAGATACTCTGAGATGGCGGACCACTGTATTGAATATGATCACTTGTTTGACCAAAATAATGTTAGGGTCCTACATCTAGAGGCGAAGGGTCGTAAACTGGATGCTCTAGAAATACTAGAAATTAATAAAGCAATCAAAAATAAAAATAACCTAATAAACATTCAAATACCTGCCTCATCCCCATAGTTAAAATAAGTATTATTTTATGTAAAAATTAATTACTGTTGTATATGTCAGTAAATAACTACCCTCGCCTATATTGCTTTCTATTTGTCGGCCATATTGATTTTTAATTAGTTCTAATATTGCCCCTGAAGATGATGGTTGTGTCCATCGAAAGCGATTAGGCTTGTATAACTCAAATTAGTGGAATGAAACGTTGTGTATAAATCATTGTGCTAATCTTTTCTTCTACAACCTACGTCCATCCACTACATTGATTTAAAAAAAAATCATTCGCTTTAATACATTCGACTCATTACAGCGAAGGAATTTTTAATATTCCATATAAGTTACTACAGGAAAAATAAGTAAAAAATATTGGAAAAAACATTTGATGTCGTTTATCTTCGTAACTGTCGATATTTCACACGAAGTGCAAAGAATATTTTCTTGATTGTTCGAAGAATATTTTTTCTTCTGAATGAAGGGTTGAACTTTGTGGTGACATTATTATTAAAATAAAACACAAATCACTTTGTCTTCACCACTTTTATATATATAAAATCTACATGTTTCGAGAACGAATCAACGATTGTGATCATTTTTATATTGATAAAACAAAAAGAAACTTTGAAATAAGGGTTAAATAACACATCAAAGCTTGAACTAGCAATATTGAGTCGGATTTTGCAAAACATATGATGGATTATGACCATTCGTTTCATATTAATACAGGTTAAAAAATTTTACATACTAGTTTTAAGATCCCACACATAAATAATCTAGAAATTTTTGAAATTAGGAAAAGTGTCAATATAAATTCAAATATAATAAATAACGAGACAAAATTTGTGAACAACCCACTATTGTATATATTTCCATTTAAGATTCCCATCCCCTTCCGGTGACATTCCCTAATTAACACTTCCGACCCCCCCCCCCCTCTCCACACTGCCAATTTTTCACACAAAAAAATCCTGAAGAAGAGAACATTGTTCTCGAAAAATGTAGATTTTCATATCTAATAAATTGGTGAAAACAAAGTGATTATATACGATAAATAATAACATTATTTTAAAAGATGTCAAAATTAGTTTGTTTCGCACACATCTACTAATTTCTTCATCCAATATATCTCAATATTTCCGCTATAATGATAGAAATATTGAAATTTGACAACATTTATATCAATAGGTACGTCCCGCCCTGAAAATAGGGAGGTTGGTCACCCTTTAATCTCTCTCGAACACTATTCGCATAAAATTCATCAAGAACTTCAGTCTCCATACATACATCGAACTCCCGGTCACTGTCGGATCTGCATTTAGTAGAAAAAAACGTATATTTTCACTTCTACTTCCAATTCCTTCGGTTCTTTCATACAATTGTCTATGTATAAGTTGAAAAGCCATGGTTAACGATATTTATTTAACTCCACCCCATCTGAGAATCTCGGGCAACGTTGCAATGATCTCGAATCTTGAATAAATGTCATTTAAATCACAGTTAAACTTTCTCTGCGTAAAATATAACAAATAATTGGAATTAATCCGCTAACTTCTTCACCATCAGCAGGATATTTTCTATTTAATTGTGAATTAATAAGACTCCCTCGAAGTTTTTGCTACTAGCTACGAGAGACCCTGAATATTATACATTTACATGTATTTAAGTAAAAGTCCGCTTGGACGTTGGTTATGATATAAATGTATAGGTACTTAATAATTTATTTAATTCAAATTGAATTATTCACAAAAGGGATTATCCGTCTTATTTACCCTTCGCTTATTTGTTCGTTCGGAAATATTCGTCGGCTTGGTATTTATTTTATTTGTTGTTTAAAGGTAGAGCGATTCTCGGCATGGAAATTAATCGAGTTGTGAAATAAACTCTCTTCCAAGTTGAAAATTGAATTATAACGCTAAAGTACGTTGAATTGTATGGGATGGCAGGCCCTTGTACCCGGCGTTGTTAGGGAATTAGGACCACCTTTCAGTCTTCTTCCATCCCTTCAAATACTTTATTACAGATGGGTATGGATCAGGAGGATGTGGGTATCATATTTATTTCATACATAAACTTACATAAAATCTTAATTTATTAAAAAATTATAATTAAACTAGTTAACTTTGTTTACACCACTAAAATTTATTTGGTAAAACCAACCGGTTTCGGAAATGACGTTCCTTCGTCAGGGTATACCCAATACTAATTGAACTTTACAAAAATTATAAACAATCATACTTCAGTGTTAAGTGTCCAAATGGGGGTGAATAGTGGGGGGTGCGAAAGAAACAGGTGATAGGGTGAAAGGGAACATATTCAAAACAGGACTGTAAGTTAAATTTTTTTGGTTGTTAATAATAGATTCATTATTGTTTATAGCTTTCTTAATCTCTAGGGCCTGTAAATTATTAAGGCGTCTACTTTTACTATTAATGTGAAGAATGTTGACCCCTGTATTTTTATCAAAACTACGGTTACTCTCAATAATATGATCGGCAAATTCGGAAAAATTTGAATTATTTAAGCATCTAATATGTTTTTTAATCCTAATATAAAAATTACTACTCATTTTTCCAATATAAAAAGAGGGACAGTCATTACATTTTATTTTATAAACACCCGAGTGAGTCAATTCGTGATCTTTAGCTTTAACATTTCTCAAAAAGTTACCAATATTATTTGTTGTATAGAAAGCTGGTTTTATAGAGGGAGGGAGATTTTTCAAGCATTTAATTGAAAAATTGTCAATATATAAAATTCTACGCCATTGTTTAATATCATCGTTATTTTTGTAATTATTGAATAAAAATTTATTTGTGGCTATTTTATTGAGTTTTTTGTTTAGAATTTTATCAATCAAATTTGGAGAGATGTTTGTGGCAATTTGTTTTATATATATTTTTTTATTTATTTAAAAAAATCCTTGTTTACAAATAAAGATACTTAATACTAATTTAACAATAAAACATAAGATAAATTACACATTTTTTTTGTTTTGTTTAATTTGTGGATTATGCCACTCTACTAGGCCACGCCTGTCCCAGAGTGGCGTTATAGAACACAATTATAATATTTTTTCGAGTTCGTCAGTAGTATTTATTTTCATAAGGTTTTTTATGGAAT
Source organism: Agrypnia vestita (assembly GCA_016648135.1). Lineage (NCBI taxonomy): Eukaryota > Metazoa > Arthropoda > Insecta > Trichoptera > Phryganeidae > Agrypnia > Agrypnia vestita. The sequence goes on from JADDOH010015099.1 coordinate 18,208, forward strand.
TATTTCCGAAACCGGTTGGTTCTACCAAATAAATTATAGTGGTGTAAACAAAGTTAACTAGTTTAATTATATTCATAATGAATAACCACAAAGTTATAGCAAAATACAACAGTATTAAAAAATTGTTTACGGACCTTCATCAACAGTCATCCAGAGGAAGACCAAAGAACTCCTGGATGACTCAATGCTCAAAAATCTTACACAGGAAAAGCCCGGATGAAAGCTGTACCTGCTCAGAACCGTAGAAGAGCCTGAGAACGAGAAGAGCCGACCCCAACAGCCTACCCAGGCAATGAGTTGGGACAGTGCAAGGAAGAAGAAGAAGACAAACATACATAAAATCGCTCGTGCTTTGTAGAAGGAGTGATACACATATTGTATAGTCTTATGTACACATCTTGTAATGCTGCTATAAACTGTAATTTTAACTATAATATGTTCTAATATAGCTAGACCGCATTCAAAAAATGTGCGCAAAAAATATGGGTGTTGTTACGATGCAAAAAATGAACACAAAATAAGTTGAAAGATTTGGCAGATACTTCGTGGTGCAACATTATAATTTAAAATATGTTTTATTTTACTTTGTAGTATACACACAATATGAGTTATTATCTATACCTGATGATGAGAGGGACTGCTCCTCTCGAAACTATAGTTGTAATTTAATAACTCATATTGTGTGTGTATTACAAAGTAAAATAAAACATATTTTAAACAAAATAAGTTTTTTTAGTAAGTAACCTTTTTTAAACTAAAAAATATATGAGAATATGTTGAGTATGTCCAAATTTTTCAGAACAGAACTGGATTGTTTGATACAGGGACATCAATAATCAATTAATGTATATTATAGATATAACGATTATAGATGTCTCACAAAGACGAAACTGTATTTTTTCAAGGGAGAGTAGGTATAGAAGTCTTTTTGGGTGTCCATAGGACTTATGACCTATCGTACTTTTGGCTTAGATGATCACTTTACACATATTACACGGTTACTTTTCTCCCATTACAAGGTTGTGTCGCACATATAATTTGTATTGTGCCGACCCTAACATTGATGCTGATATTCTTGCAGACACGTTATCTTCGTTCAAAAACTCACTCATACACAACATCCATTTTCTAAACGACGACATGAACCTATAGATCATTAAATACTAATCGCACTACACTCAAACACAAATATATAATATACATAAATGTACATGTGAAATATAATTAATTACAAAAATACATGTTACTAGAGCATGCCGAAGACACTTGTAATTGGGATAATGGGCATAGTCTTCACTACAATGTTTATTATCTGAGTGTCATGTACCCATTATCCTGTTAGTGTCTCTAATAAATAAAAAAATTTAAAAAAATATATATGTAACGTTCGCCATTTCCACCCATGATAGAATACCTATTAATTTTTTTTTGGAATTTGTATATATATCAAATTTTTGCGCCACGTTAGCACCAAAGCTTTTTCCTTCCCCTTGAATAACCACAGATGTCGCTTAACGATATAAATTAATATGTATATATATAAACTTAATAGATATACAACTTCCAAAAAAAAAATTAATAGACATGGTATTTTACATACATACCTTTTAAGTTTTTGCTAATAGCTATGAAACACCCTGTATGTATAAAATCGGTCTGTGAATAGTTTCATAAATTATTATTTTATAATTAGAAATTGAATAATTCAATAAGATAATACTCCGTTCAATTAATGACGAAAATATGACGGGATTAAATAATTTCAATTCATCTCATTGCGTATTTTTCGACGCATGCATAATACTACATTTCGTAATTTGTTTGCCGATGAAATGGTCAAATATTCATAATACGATACAAATGGATTGAAATACATTTATTAAAATGAAGCTCGCTGATTTCGCAGTACTTCAATTGAGTAAATACTTTATTTTTACGCAACAATTTATTGTGGTGGAATGTACACGGGAAATTATTAATTTATCAAATTCATTCACCGTACATCGGGCGTAATTACTGTTTGCGGCTGTTCAAATTATGGCCGTGAGGTAAAGTCGCATTTATAAAAAAAGTTTTTAATTTGTTTCATAAATCTTTTAATTTTACTGTAGGTATTTTCGACTCCAAAAACAAATTTATTAATTCTTTATCAAGAATGGAAAAAAAACGTAAGCAAATATAGAACTGTTTTTAGCTTTGTTGAGATGGTTTGGTCGATGGTAAAGAATTGAATTATTTAGGAAATCTTAACAGCTTAATTGGTACAAGGGCAAGACATGATGAATTTTTAAAGTAGAAATAAGGGTTGTAGGAGTAAAATCCATAACATGTGTTTGCACACGGATTGTGAATTTGATCAAGTTAAATCATATCCTGCCTACTATACGCAGACTATGCAGTATTAGTGGCTAACAGTGAAGCTGATCTGCAGTGCCTGGTATCCAGGATGTCTGATGTATGCATGCAGAGTGAACTTCTGATGAATGTCAGCAAATCGAAAGTGATGGTATTCGAGAGAGACGAAAGAGTGACTAAGTGTGATGTAATTGTAAACAACGAATGCGCAGAACAAGTGATCGAGTTTGTGTATTTGGGAAGTATGTTTAGTAGAGACGGCAAGGCTGAGAATGATATCGAAAGGGGAGTGACTGCGGGAAGAAGTTAATGATGCTCTAAATGCAATTATGGGCAATAAGAATCTGTCAAAGGAAGCAAGACTAGCGGTACATAATGGCGTTCTAGGGCCAACCCTGATGTATGGAAGTGAAGCCTGGAATTGGCAAAAGAGGAATGAAAGTAGATTGAATGCGGTGGAAATGCGGTCACTAAGACGCTTGTGTGAAAAATCTTTGGTTGATAGAGTGAGGAATGAACGAATTAGACGTGAATGCAATGCTGGCTGAAGTGGTGCTGAGATGGTTTGGTCATGTGGAACGTATGAACAAGGAAAGGATGGTTAAGAAAATATATGAGGCGAGTGTTGAAGGCAACAGGAATAGAGGGCGTCCGCGAAAGACCTGGAACGATCAGATACTACAAGTATTCGAGGATGGCCCTGTTAAAAGCCGCAACAGCCGTAGAACTTGTATGAGAAGATGTATGAATGTAGCCGAAGCATAAGTGGTGTGCCAGGATAGAAGTATGTATGTAGAGTGTGGCGTTCAATCCTCTCTGCCTACCCCTGCGGAGAAACGGCATGATGGTTGGTTAGTTATTTGGGAGATGGTTCGTAAAGGTATTAGGAAGCGGATCAGTGGATAACAGTGAAGGAAACACGCTATTACCTTCTGTCTTGTCTTCATGGTCGCGCCAGTATCTATATATTTTATAATATATATTCGAACGCCTGTTCACGGAGAGATAGGCAAACTCTCCGCTTATCATACCTCCTATGCGCCGACCGCGCAGGGCCGGACTCAGTTCAAATTTGACCGCCGCCGCTGCTTGCAACGCATTATAAACACCTGTCATTACGTCCGCTCCTGTTCAAACCGCGATCTTGGTTTTGATCGATCTTGACTCGCCGCTATCTCGTATTCATTCGTGAAACTATTATCAGGGTGGAGACGGCAAACGGATGTATAACAGGCAGAGAGTTTGCCTATCTCTCCCGTGAACAGGCGTTCTAATATACAGGGTTATTTGTAAAACATTAATAACCTCATGGGACTATACACCTACTTAAATTATGAGTCGAAAATGAAGAAGCTATTATGACCTAATATCAATAGTTAAGGAGATATGCGACATCAAAGTTTGCATTTTTTTTCAATATTTCTGACTTATTTTTTGTAAAACGTTGGACAATCATTACAGTAACTTATATCAAGTATGAAAAATTTATTCTCTTTAATACAAGCCAAATAAAAAAATAAAAACCTTCGAATTCCAATTGGAAAACATTCTAATTGGAATTTTTTCAGGGTTTTAACAATTTTATTTAACTTGTATTGAAAAGAATAAATTTTTCGTAATTGATATTAGTTACTGTAATGATAGTCCAACGTTTTACAAAAAATAAGTCAGAAATATTGAAAAAAAATGCAAACTTTGATGTCGCATATCTCCTTAACTATTGATATTAGGTCATGATAGCTTGAACATTTTCGACTCGTAATCAAGGCAGGAATATAGCCCTGCGAGGTTATTAATGTTTTACAAATAACCCTGTATATAGATTCTGGCGCGACACCGGATCTAGGGCGAAGACGACACAGCACTGTGACGATTCCTCAAGTATCCCTTATCAGAAGGGCGGCAGGTCTCACTAATATTCTTGTGGCATAATTTATTCCTTATCAGAAGGCCCGTACATTCACGCACGAAAATTAAGGGCACACACAGTCAACAGTCAAAGCAGTAATGTCATAGACATAGATTGGTAGGGAGTGTATAATGTGGAATTGCGTGGGAGGAAGAGTTTGCCCGGTGCACGATTGTTCGAGACAGAAAGGAAGATCGTGCACTTGTTTAGAAATGAAATATCTGATAGATAGAATAAATAAAGGATCACTGAGTTGTTTTGGGAACGTATGAGCATGGAACGTAATGAGCGAGGAAATGATGGTTAAGAAAATATATGTGGTAAGTGTTGAAGGCAGAAGGAACTGAGGAGGTGGGCGAAAGACCTGGCATGATCAGATATACAAATATTGGAGTATAGCCCTGTTAAAAGTCTCAAAAACCGTAGAGAATGCATGGAAAGATGCGTGCACGATGCAAAAGTGGTCTGCCACGAATATGACGTTCCGTTCTCCCTGCCTATCCCTGTGTGGAAGCGGCGTGATGGTTAGTAAGTAAGTTATCTTTTTTCCTGTCTCGAACGAATATGTACTGGGGAAAATTGCAAATTACTCACGGATGACTACCTCTACGTAAATACACATCACGAGGTCCATAATACATACCTACTTAGAGTGAAAATAAAAAATATATAATTTTTTGTAAAAAATTATCCAATTTATAGCTAAATTTTTGTCTCTCAAGGTGGTGTTTCCGCTTAACTATGAAAGTAAGAAGAAGATGCGATAAAAATCTATGAGATGAAGATAAATAACAGGGAATTTATCTGGAGCAATATAGGAGAATGGGCAAATAAACTCATCGAAAACTCTCACCTTGGCATTAAGTCTTCAATATTCTGTAAAGTAATATCTCTTTTCGACACACGAAAGCATAGGTAGAAAATTTTTAATTAATTTTGTTAGATATTAATTTGCTGGGTGCTTAGAATTTGGGATGGAAAACTATCTTTAAATTTCTGTGTGAGAAAGAGAAAAATGAAAGAGTGGAATGCGATACTATGTACATTTTTTCATTGTACAGGAATTTATTTTATACCGTTTTTTTAATAGTGTAGTTTCGTTAATTGCTTTTTTAATACTGTTTTCTTTTAAGGAGTTTTTATATTTATGTTTTTCGCACTGTTTTCTTTTATGATATTTTTACTGCTTAGAGTACTTTACCTTTAAACATCGGAAATGCATTAAACGTGAGGCGGTTTCTCTAGAACAGGCCTAGCCTAAGTGAGAAATCGCCAGAATTTCTTACTGAAAATTTTTGTGAACTATTGTTTACTCACTCAAATTAAAAAAAACACAATCGGAGCACTATTTAAAAAAAATCAACAATAAAAATTATCTCTTTTTACTCCATTTATATTAACTCGTGGCGTCTGCTTGCTTGCTTGCCGGCTTGCCGTCGAAAAAACTTTGGATCGATTTTTGACCCTTTTCCCGTGATCCAATCGAGCTGAAACTTTGCAAGCAGACTCGTGGCGACGATCAAGAAGATCTGTCAAATTTTCGTTAAAAAATAATAATTATAGTATGATTTTGCATTTTTCAAATTTTTAATAGTTTTTTCAAATCATTTTTTTGGAATCATTACAAAAGTTTGTTTTCTAGCAACGGCGGCCCGATAACGTCACGGAATATTTTCTAAATTTGAATTACTCCGTCGGTATATATAAAAGATTCTTCACTACGAATTTCGAAAATCTAAATTGACTGATGAAGTGATGAAGCATGAAGTGTCTTATCAAAGCTCAGAATATCTGACATTTTAGAAATATATTAAATTACTGTAAGTTTAGTGTTATGTTATATGTTTTAATTCATTTTTAATTGTTGTTACATTTAACAAAGAAAGGGAGTATAATAAAAACTTTTTAAAAAGTATTATAAAAAAGGTTTTTATGGGTTATTTTTTAAATATGATTTCTCTTCAAAGGTGTGCATAATAATATTAAATATTTGAGTATAACTGCAGAAAATGGCCTTGTTCAATAATATTACCTAACCTAACCTCACCCAACCCATTAATACTTTTTTTTGTGTTAACCCTTGTCAGTTAGCATTAGGGCAACACCTCGCTCCCACACACTACGGATCTCTGTGCTTTCTCTTGTGAATACATTACAACTTTTTCTTCTTCTTCTTTCTTTTTATTTTAGTAGATCTGTTGATCTGTGCTACAGAAAACTACGCCTCCTGGGATGACGAGGTCCAGCTATGCCTCCATCTTTTCGGTGGTCTTCCTGGTAGGCGTCGTCCAGAGGGGATTTCATTCGCTGCTGTATGCACGAGTCTGTCAATGTCCATTCTGGCTACGTGATCCCGCCAGAATCTCCTTCTGGATCTACTTCATCGTGCTATGTCCTCTATTTTGCAAGTTTTCCTTACTTCTTCATTTCGGACACGGTATTACAACTTGCTTATTGTATTTTATTATACTAGCTGTACCGTCAAAAATGACGGAACATTTGTTCATATCATTGCTTAACCCTAGTATATATTTATAGTATATTTTTGTCGGTAGCAACATGCATTGAGCGGCCGGTTCGGGCTTATTGACCCGGGGTTCTAGCCTCATCACCGGCCGTGTAATTTGGTTCTTTTAGCCATGAATTCGAACGAAATTACGGATGTTACACGAAGTTACGGTCGCACAGACAGGCAGATGTATGGAGAGACAGCGAAATTATTTTGTTGGATGTGCGGTGTAAAAGCAAAGGCAGCAATATAAAAAAAATAATTTAATGCAGTCACCGAGGATTACTAATTTAAAATGTACCGATTATAATACTGATCAATACTAATTAAAATGTAAAAATTTATATATCTGTCGCTTCCAAATTCATATTTCTTATAAATTTAAAGATTTTCGTTTCCTATAAAATCTCGAATTCGGTGCATTATAAATTAGTAATCCTCGATGATTGCTTTCAAATTTTATTGGATATTGCTGCCTTTGCTTTTATACCCCACATATAAAGTAATAGTAATTAATTTTCCGCATTTTCTTCACAAATAGGTACAACAGTTTTTTATTCGAATCACCATATTCACCAATACCTACAATAAAAAAATATCTTGAAAAACAATTCAAGATGTTCCTTACGTATGATTTGTATACAGGGTTATTTGGAAAACATTAATAACCTCGCAGGACTATATTCCTGCCATAATTATGAGTCGAAAATGTTTAAGCAGCCATGACCTAATATTAATAGTTGTTAATGAGATATGCGACATCAAAGTTTGCACTTTTTTTTTCAATATTTCTGACTTATTTTTTGTAAAACGTTGGACTATCATCACAGTAACTTAGAACGAATATTAAAAATTCATTCCCTTTGATACAAGTCAAATAAAAAAATAAAAACCTTCGAATTCCAATTGGAAAGCATTCCAATTGGAATTTTTCAGGGTTTTTATCATTTTATTTAACTTGTATTGAAACGAATGAATTTTTCGTAATCGATATGAGTTACCGTAATGATAGTCCAACGTTTTACAAAAAATAAGCCAGAAATATTGGAATGCTTTCCAATTGGAATTTTTCAGGGTTTTTATCATTTTATTTAACTTGTATTGAAACGAATGAATTTTTCGTAATCGATATGAGTTACCGTAATGATAGTCCAACGTTTTACAAAAAATAAGCCAGAAATATTGAAAAATAAATGCAAACTTTGAGGTCGCATATTTCCATAACTATTGGTATTAAGGTCATGAAAGCTTGAACATTTTCGACTGATAATCAAAGCAGGAATATAGTTCTGCGAGGTTATTAATGTTTTCTAAATAACCCTGTATATGATTAATGCTATCCAAGGATGGAGTATCTCAAATATTAAAATATTTTTCAATCTGAGTCAGGCCAAATTTTGCAGTTTAGTATATATTTAAATATATATTTTTTTATAATATTCGATAATAATCATCATATTGATTCGCAACACTTTCAACCTAAATAAAATGCAAATATTTATGCCGAAATATTTAAATTACTAACTGCAGGAATCTTGTGGGGGCGAGAGAAGCTTTACTTTTCGTACATAGATGGCAGCACTGGTATAATATTTACTAATTGTCACATAATAAATGTTTATTTACGATTTACATAAATTCTTTAGAAAACTTTGGACAACAAGGTATGATCTTTGGAAATATTTTTATATATGTTTTGTTGTAATATCGATAATTTATATTTTTTTATTTATTTAAAATATAATGGAAACCTAAAAGGTTTATGGATAACATTTTTACATAATTCAATATAAGAAATAATAATAATATAATTTAGATACATTTTTTATAGTTTGCCGAGTTTTAGCATTTTTGTCATATCTGTTTTGAATTTGTCAGTGGTCAGTTGTTTGGTCTGTTGTGGCAGGTCGTTGTATAGTTTTAATCCGTTGTAAATTAGTCGGGATTGTCCTCTTTTTGTTTTGGCGGGTGTTATGTGATAGTTTTGAGCCATTCTAGTGTTGTGTTGGTGTTTTTCGTGTATTTTGTGTAAATTTATGTCTTCATCTTGTATTTCGCCAATTGCTAGTCTGTGAATGATTTTTAGTGTTTCGATTTTTGTAATGCTTTCGATGTTTAATTATTATTATTATTTTTTTTTTTAAATAGAGATGCGAACACGGAATACGTGTCACTTCAATATTCTTACTATTTTCAAACTAAGCTAAAATGCTTGTGCTATGAAAATAGGACTAACTTGCTAGTCTGGAGTGAGGTTCGAACCCGCGACCTTTGGATCACGAGGCGAGTGTCCTAACCACAAGACCAACAAGCTAATTGTTGTGTTATACGGTATACAATTTCAGATCATAGACCATTTTTAATATTTTGTTTTGCTGTCGTTGGAGTCTGTTTAGGTTAGGTTAGGTTAGGTTAGGTTCCCCAGAAGGGTATCAAATATCCTATTCTACTCTTGACGTATGTCTGGTACATCAGAATTTTTATTCCTTTGGTGTGATTTTGTGTATTTTGTGGAATAGGCTGGTCAGTTTAGTCAGTGAGTCAATTACTTTGTCTATTTGAAAGGTCCATTTGAGATGTCTGTCTATGTTGAGTCCTAAGTATTTAGTATTTTCTAGTTCAGTGAGTGTTTTATTATGTATTTTTATGTCCATTTTGAAAGAGCCGGAAATATTTCCTTGTGCGAGTGTCCGTGTACATAGTTTGAAATTTGGAATTAAAGCGCACGGGAACTGTGTAGAAAATGAGATATGAGGAAGTAAGATGAGGTGGGTGATTTTGTTCTATGATCGCGGTGATTCTTACACCACCTTGATATTTTCAAAAAACATTTTTTTACTCATTCTTATAAATACTTGAAGTTCTAAGAATAATATGAGTCATTATTCATTCAAATATTATTATTTAGCGTTTTTCTCCTAACTCTTTTCTTCAGACTGATGGAGAAATGATCTATTATTAGTCTGATTTGTTCAAATTTTGCAAACATCTTACTAATAACATAATCGGTCATTTAGAATACCACTTTTTTAAAAATAAAATGCGCCATTTGCTTATTATTATGAATACTTACTTAATTTCGATTTTTTAGAAAAAAAAGAAAATTATTTTCAAACTGATCTCATTTGCACAAATATCTCTCATCTCCATCAGCTGCTGCGTACGTCACAGAGAGGAATTTGCGTGACAACACATTACTCCGTCATCTTGAAATTTTCAAAATAATTTGTTAATTAAAAATTGGTTAGGGTAACCCCAATGGGTTACCCTAAACAAAGATAGTAAAACGTTTTTTTTTTAATAATTAAAAAAAAAATATTGCTTTTTTTGTGTCTTAAGAAGGCGCTTAATAGAGCATTGACCAGCTTACCAACCAATCGGATTAAGATTTCAGACTATACGATATATTTCACAACTTGTCGAAAAATATTAATGTCTGAATAGCACTACTTCTTCTTCAAACTGTATAAATCAATTTGTAAATAAAATATTTGGTCTTTATTTGAAAATGTACGAGATTAAGTGTACCAAAGGTAACCCTATTGCATGAAAACTAGAATAGTGTTTCGGGGTTATAATTTTTTTGATGTTATAACAATATATTTGTTCATATTTTTTTAAGGAAATGCTTCAAGAGTAAATGGATCTATCGTAATAAAATTGATTAAAAGCCTGTTAAGCTATGGGTTTTGCAAAATGATTTAATAAGTTTACGTTAAATTTCGCAAAATCGAGAGCAAATACGAAATTCGTGTACTGGGGCCTCTTAAGGGGGGGGTAAGGTTTTTAACTTTTTTTTCCATTTTATTTTTAATTTTTTAAATGAATGTATACGATAACATCGCAAGAATATTGTGTCAAAATTTCAAGTCAATCGGAGCAAAATTGACGAAATTATGAACATTTGAGCGATACTCAGACTGATTTTCTATACCTGCTCGGGCAGCTAAGAGACGCGCTCACCTGAGGACTACCGGACGTGCTATTTATTGTATTGGAAGAGTTTTGCGTAGACAAGGACAAAAAGATGCTGATGATGAAAGCTCTTTGCTCTGTAAACATGGCATCGACGATTATGTGTAAGTATAAAATAAGTGTTGAGTTTTATTTTGAATTTTACAGTGTGCAAAACTTTAAAGCGTTTTCCCCACATCTTACGTTTTCAAAGTCGGTGTCCATCATAACTTCAAAACTACTTCACCGATCCTTTTGAAATTTTGAACACTATTTCTGTACATAATTTACGAGGTAACGCTGGAGATTTTTTTTCAAATTTGTTATTAATTTTTATTTTTTAATAACAAATTAGTCGATATTTTTCGCAAAAAATCGCGTTTTTCCCTTCAAAGTGTTCCAAAAAATTGAAAATTTCAAAAAACCCTCCCAGCGTTACCTGGGAAAACCTATTATCTAACGAATGAACTTTGATTTATTGATTTCAGATGATCTAGCACCAAGTTATGATGGACACCGCAATTCTACTTTTTTCCGAGACACGTCCGAATAATTGTTGCCATTGCCGTATTTTTTAATATTTCGTCTTGAAAATTTTACTCAATATTTTTCAAATGTCATAATTTAATGTACCATTAGTTTTAATAAAGAGATTTTAACTGTGTCGTCACAAAAAATTCACAAAAACATGTCTTTTTTGTACGAATTAACCTTAACCCCCCCCCCTTAAGGGCCGGTTGTTTCAAGTTGGATTAAAGTAAGCGTTCTTTTAAAGCATAGATTTTTACGTTCTCCACCAATCAGACCATCCGTTTTCGTAAAAATTAAATTAATTATTAATTAATTGAACGCTTACTATAATCCAACTTGAAACAACCGGGCCTTAGGCAGCGTTCGTAAACAACGCACGGGTCGACCATATTTTCGTCGACTTTAGTTGTAAAATAGGTCACTACGAAAAGCCGTTTTATTTTAATGAGATAATATATAGCCTATGTCCACCCTGAAAGACGGACGGACGAACGGACGGACGGATGGATGGACGGACGGACGGACAGACGTACAGACAACGAAATTATTATGTTTGATACGACGTGGGTAGCAGGAGCGTGCAGCCGAATGTTCAAGCAAGAAAAACACATTTCGAAAATAAAAACGAAATTACATAATTTACTTAATACAATACTATGTTTAATTATAATCTGAATAATGTGGTAACAATTGTGATAGGAATATTACGAGATTACATACCTATCTAATTTTTTTTTTTCAAAATATATGTTTACGCAAAAGTCGTACTTCAATGTAGGTCGAACTCACTGCACGCCCCTGGCAGGTAGGTACCACTTGTATGTTCATAAGTGAAAAAGTTAAACTGAATTCTGATTTGTTTCTTTTGAACACGCGATGTCTTTTTTCGTGGAAATATGTTACCCATAATTTATTGCATAAAAGATATATTACGATTTGCGTGTTTCATAAGTATTCATTTCAGTTTTAGGCTCTATTGGAATTACTTTACATATATTGTCAGGTGGGCGTGGCTAGGAAGACAAATGAAAACACTGGAAATTAATTGATGATTGATAAATTATTCAAACTTAACGCTATTCATTAAATCATACTATTTCGTAATATATCACTTTATAGTATGAACACTTTATTATCGCTGGTAACACTTTATTTATCCCTTGCACGTAGAAGTCGCACGGATTTATTTCACAAATTTCCGCTCGATTATTTCGCTGGTATCTATCGCTTCGATTATCTCACGACTGGCCACCCTGGCTGTCACCACGCGGCTTTGTTCTGTGTCTATACACGCGTCGGGCTAATTACTCATATAGAATGATTCCAATTTGAAAAAACATTAAAATTTCTAAAAATCCAAAATTATAATAATTATTTTTTTAAATAAATATAAGTGGTGTTTAAGTAAGTTAGTTTTATTTATTTAATTAACATTATAGTAATTCTTTTTTTTGATGGATTCATTCAATATAATAATTTCGTTGTCTGTCCGTCTGTCTGTCCCCGTAACTTCGTGTAACGTTCATAATTTCGTTCGAATTCACGGCTAAAAAACAAAGTAAACGGTCGGAGATTGACTTGAACTCCGGCCAGAAAACTCGAAGGCGGCAACGATAGCGATGTTGCTATCGTTGCCAAGAACAATTTTGTGTTCCGCCCTATCGCCTGGGTTTAGAAGAGTACCTTTAACTGCCTGCAGGGGAAATATAAAAAAAATTTGAAATATTTTGATTAAAGTCGTAATTACTATTTCACGAGTGTCGGTTATAAATAAATAAATACTTATTTTATAGGAACTGGCATGTAAAAGTACCGTCATTTTTGATGGGTTGCAGCTAGTATTTCTATATTTGTCATAGTGTGGTGCCCATATCGGAGATGCATATTCTAATTTACTACGAATTGAAATTGATATAAGCTTATTGCTTAATAAAAACAATTAAAGATTTTACCTACGCGAAGAATGGAGCCTCACTCACTTACTTACCATCACGCCCGCGTGGGGGTAGGCAGAGAGGATAGAGCGCCACACTCTTCTGTCCTGACATACAACTCTCGCCTCATCCACATTCATACATCTTCGCATGCAAGCTCGACGGTTGTTGAGGCTTATAACGGGACCATCTTCCAGTATCTGGTTAATCTGGTCACACCACATCTTCCGCGGTCACCCTCACAGTATTCTAAATTAATTTTTACTGTATTATTTATGTGAATATTCAATTTTACGGTCGAGTCTATTGAGACCCCAAGATCGTATTTTTGTGTGAAGTGCTCTTTTGTCTATACCTACTGTATCTTTACTTTTTGAATACTTATATTATACCTAGTTGCTATGTACTTCTTTATATTTGCTGTATACTTACTTATATCTGCTGTATACTTACTTATTATGTATTTTATGTTACGTCTACGAAGCAAGATATGAATGAAGTTTCACATGATTATCTACATAATCATGTCTTTGTTTTATTGTCTCTTATTTTCATTGTATTATTACTTCACTACTTCATTATAATCGTTTCATTATGTCATTAGTCCTTACTATTTCATTTTGTATTCCATTCTATTGCTACTGTTCCATATAATTTCCATTCTATTGCTACTGTTCTTGTCTTTTTTTTAGTTCTTCTTTTTGTTTATTTTTTTAATATTTTGTTTGTATGTGAAATACGTTAGGACACAAGTCAATATATTCGATTCTGAGATCTTTTATGCTCTTATTCATATACAGGGTGTCCCGTTTTCGACGTCAAGCCGAAATCGGGTGATAGGCCAAGTCATAACAGTTATCAAAAAAATATTTAAAACAATCTAAGCCATGTGTTTAAAAATTATAAACATTAAAAAAAAAATCTACACCCTGTGACGGTCTTTTCACTCCTGTTGCTACAAATCTTTATTTTTCTTAATTTTTTTTATTATTATGTAATCCTGAATAATGCTTCTGTAAACTTTTGTCCAAAATTCAAAGCCAACTGCTCCAGCGTGGAAGAAAATATCACTTATTGACCAAACCAAGTATTCAAAGTCAATACTTTGCCCAGTTTTAAATGACTGTTTTTTTATTTTTTTAAATATTTTTCTGATAACTATTATGACTTGGCCTATAACCCGATTTCGGCTTGATGTCGAGATACGGGACGCACTGTACATCATTGACTTGTGTCTGTTATATTTTCGATTAAATAAAATAAATGCCTTTTTAGAGCCTGACATGTATTCCTTACCTTTACCTTCCAGCACCTGGTCCAAGACACTTGGTACTGGATTGCTCATGATTAGTAGATTCCTAAGGATCTAAAGCGATGTATACACGACCTCGACGTCTCGCACCATGTTGCGGGGTCCACCTTCAGGGTTGATGTCGCCTATTTAGCGAGAGGGATTCGTAGGATCTTCTGGCTGAAGAGAGATCATTTATATTCGGCAGGATAGTCCAGAATTACTAAAAGTTCGTGTTAGTAGTTGTGTAAAGAAAATGGAGTACGAAGTACAAAAAACTAACATTTCAGACATATATTTGTGTTTGAGGAATTTTGCCATTCTGAGGAATTTCGCCAGCAATTCAGGGAAGATGTTGCCCATACCATGAACAGACATGGTCAGCAACTTAGATGTGCTCCAGGGAGCCAGAACTGAGAGAGATTTAAGTTAAATTATAGAAGTAACAGAATGTTAGTTAACTTAGTAAAAACCACTACCAGATTTAGGGTCTACCGGTTTCGAGACGTACCCTGTGCACAGTGCATGTTTGTCTCTGGCAAGATTAACACGCATGTGATCAATATTGGTAAAAGTTTAACAATACTATCCTAAATCTGGTAGTGGTTTTTACTAAGTTAACTAACATTCTGTTATAATGTCTAACCACAAAGATAATGCTTAAAATATTAATAATAAATTATAGAAGTCTCACAGAGACGAAACTATTTATATAAGAAACATGTATGGAAGTCTTTTTATGGGATGGCCCGAGACTTACGACTGTATGAGCTGGATTAAGTGATCATTCTACACACTGCAACGTTCACCAATTTCATCGAAAGAAATACACACATTATCAAATTTTTGAAAATTCTATATATGTTCCAATTATGAAAACCTTTCTAATTTATTTGAAGGGGCTATAATAGAGACATCTGTAGTCTTTTCTCATGAACGTATACACAGATTTCGCAGCTGGTAAAGATGTCTCTGTATTTTAAAATGGAGTATTAAGCAATATTCTTTTTAATCACTAATGTCTCTGTGAGACTTTTATAATTTATCATAAGTAATTAATTATCCCTCTGGGAATAAAATCCAGTAACTAACTGTGTTCTCAGAACACACCTACATATGGCAAGGTGAGAATCTATTCTCATATTAGCTGAGATAAAGACATTATTTATTATAAGCTTTTCAGCTTCAAAAATAATATATAAGGAACCTGGACTCAAAATGGCCTAACCCTGTGTTTTCAAGACAAGATAATCCTGGTATTCTATGATCTTCCAACAGGATAGATTGCTGGATATGCGTAAGGGCATTAAATGTGCGAATTACATATATGCACGAGGTTTGACGATGAAAACTTCGTTTGCCCTACGTGTTGATATAAACAATGTTGTAGGCCACATAGCCATATAACCTATTTGGTCTAAGACCTGTTGCTTTTTAATAATGCTGTTTTTTAATTATTACATAAAAATGTGTTTGAAAATTTGTGTTTATACTTGCCAAAATACCTGTTCCATATATTTATTAATTTAAAACTGCAATTTATCTCAAAACCAGGGCGCAATATTGCCATAATCCTTCGAGCGGTCATGTGGTATACTGTTACCTCATATGTGTCGTGGAGTATCAAAATTCAACCCAACCACCATTTTTGTTTGTTTTTAGATTTGATATTTGATAGTCTATATATTCTATAAGCTCGTTCTTACGTTTTATATTAACTTAGTTATGTAAATATATATTATTTTCATAATTATAATATACTTCTTATTATAGTTAATATTTTATGTTAATTATCGTAACAAGTATCGATCTGAAGTTATTATCGTTAAAAATCAGCTTAAATTTTAAAACAAACCTAAATCCAAATTCACTAGAATAACATACGAATATCTACATTATTTAATAAAAAAATTTAAAAAAATTGATAATATTTAACTCTCCTAAATTACTTAGAATTTTATTTCACTACCCTCCAGATAATGCAATGAATATATTTATTTCCTTAAACTTCAAATCAAAATAAACCTGAACGCAAAGGCTTAAATTTAAAAAGCGTCTTAAACCATTTTCTTTTCAAAATGTACTTAAGTGTATTTTAAATGTTGAAATAACTCACGAAATATACAAATTTTATTTACGTTATTTGAATATTGTACTTTTAATTCCTTATTCCATTACTTTTTATTTCATCTTATTCTAGTTATAAACAAGATGTAATGATGTATTGTAATGATTATGGCGTTAGATAAGTTTTGATATTCAACCACTCATACAAATGTAGTCATATTATATAAAAAACATGCTTAAAAGAGTGTACTTTTTCTATTATTTTATATACTTTGATGCCATACAGGGAGGGAGAGAGGGGAAATAAAAAAATAATATTTTTTTCAAACACTTTATTTTTCATTCATTTCAGTACAACATAGAAGTAAAATGATTAATGAGATATTAAGGTAATTATTATTTATAGTTAATGATAGATTAACACCGCGGCTCCGGCACATGAGTGCGCACAATTTTAACATCAGCTGGAATGTTGGTAACCTCTTGAAATAAATAAGTAATATTTTTAACAGCAAATATCAAGTCTAGACTATTCATTTCTCTTAACACCGAACAATTCCTAACCAAACTCGAGCGCGTCACCCCCCGAACACCTCGTCTCCCGGCACCGGTCCTTCGGGATGGTGAACCCTCGTTTTAGGAGTTCCACCGCAGCGGTCATTTCGAAAACAGAAAAAAAAATCAAAAATATTCGGTACTGTTAAATTTATATATGTAGTCTGAAAATGCAAAATAAAGATCTGCAATAATTGTAATTTGGTAAAAAAAAACATGTCAACGCCATCTGTGATTCGCGGCGATTAGCTTTAGCGCAGACACTCTAGAAGAAGATTGGGTTGTCGGCCGTCAGATGGCATTTCCTGTCAGAAACGGAAATTTGAGAATAACGAAGCGCGGATTTAAAATGACCACAGCAAATGATGAATCCATCCTCCAGCAAACGTCACAACATTATTATCTACGCAAACATCTTAATCTATAATTTTCAAAAATTAGAATGTACACCCTCGGCCCGGCCTCGACCCTCGGCCGCCAGGTGCCAGAACAGTTGCGTTACCAATAATTGTGCTGATTTCCATAAATGAAAAACTTAAACATCATACATCGTAAACACGCTGCAATACAAAAATTTCACTTTCAATATGGCTGATAAAAAAAATAAAATAAATATCCTACACAAACAAGTTCGTATATATATTATTATTTTTTAATTAAATAATTATTATCAATATTATTTGATTCAACAATTTTTGATTATTTTAGAACAATAACAACATTTCCTGAAAAATTAATTACCTTTGAATATATTATGGCGGTCGTTTATAATTCTTCAAAATACTATTTCCAAATTCATAATGTAACTTGACAACCATTTCTAACACAGATAAATGTTTTTTTTTTGTATCGAGAACCCTACACGAATTATTCTTCCTACAAGATAGTCGGAGGAGGACATTTCTGGATGGAGGGTCGGAACCCGTGGCAGGCAACACCTAACACCATCCAATAACAACTCTACTATTAAATTACCAAGAAAATCTCAACCAATCTACTTATATTTTAACAGAGGAGAGGCTTTCGTGGATCGAAACAATTTTGTCAGTTGGCACAGCGTGTACAGTAGTAGGTACCGCTTTTACAGTAATTGGCACCACCTGTACAGTAGTCGGCACCGCTTGTACAGTAATTGGCACCATTTGTACAGAAGTCGGCGCCGCTTGCACAGTAATAGGCACCACTTGTACAGTAGACGACACCGCTTGTACAGCAATTGGCACCACTTGTACAACAGTGGGCACCGCTTGTACAGTGATTGGCACCGCTTGTACAGTAGTAGGCACCTCTTATACATTAATTGGCACCGTTTGTACCGCAGTCGGCTCGCACACATCTCGCCAGAAGATGGTTAGATGCTCCGGTGTTTGAGAACGAGAAAAGTCACCCAGAAACATTATCCAACGACTTCTTCCTAACATTACCACTGACCTACACATCGAATAGTCAAATAAAAGAACAGAGGACACACAATTATATAAGACTTATGCGTGTATTACAAATACTACGAACGAACAATTCGGGAATACGCCACACGATGTAGGTAATTAGAAACCAGAAGAAATAAAAGGTGCACATACAGGGACAAAGGGGTTCAATAAGGTATCTGTTTGATTGTTATTGAATTACAGGAGACAGAAATAAATACTTAGAGACTAGATGATTGGATAACTACCGGTTAAAATATAAAGACTAGATACACAAACTAAACGTTAGATTTGACAGTTTACTACTGTAGATAAAAGTAGTCTTAGTATCGAGGGATTTACAAGTTATCTTACGGCTAAAGAGTTATATATCATAGTTTCAAGTAATAAAATACACCATTTTCAATTTGTTTCTCAAACATAATAGTATCATAGGTTTCAGTAAGGCTACAATAGACAACAGGTTCATGTAATTTAATCGAATGTCATTTTTGCAAAACATTGCCAATGCGTTAACATCCCCTCTGCAAAAATGACGCAGGTTTACCATATTACAATCTGTGCACGAGTACTTAACTAAGAAGTAATGATAACTTTACGACTACGTTTAAAAAATGTATTGCGGTTAATTGCAAATATTGATTTCATATCGTAGAGTGGGATAAAATTGTGTAGGGTCTGGTGGACATTTCACCTGGGACAAGGCGCACAATCGCTAAGGGTCACAAAATGTTTTTTTTTTTAAGAACAACAATGAAAGTTTCGAAGGGAAAATATACGCATACCGGACAAGCACAATGGAATGACTTTCGCCAGTTTGTGAAGATCCGAAGCACAACCTTATTCTAGGATCACGTTTTCCTGTTGGTGTCTCGGATATTACACAGAGAAAATAATCGAATTATTAATATATCAAAACCTTCAAAAGTTTCAATGAACTTCTTTGATATGACTTAAAGGAAAGTAATTAATCAGTTCTGTCAAATTGCGGCTGTTTGAAAAGTGAGGGCTGTCTCGCGGAACTCGCGTCCGCGAAGATAAATACTCGACGAAGATAAAAACTGATCATTACTCGTCCATCCCTCGGACATCGGCCATCTTAATGTTTAGTTTAAATCTGCTTAGTTTATTATTACAAGAAAGGGTGTGAGTAAGGTGGAAGTGGATAGCGGTGTCAAGCTTATATAGCTGAAAGTATTCTTAAGAAATTCGTTTTAGATTCAGTGTTTAACATCATGTTCAAGTCCAACGTTTATTATAAATAGTTAATGAAGATATATTGGCCCTTTTTATAAATGTTGCCTTAATGTATGCATGTTTTCAAAATTACAAAACGATATATTTAAAAACACACAAATTACAAGGATAATTACATGGGTATTACTCATCCACTAACTCATACGATTAATAAAACCTTAAGTCAAGTAAATATCGTAACTTAATGACAAAATAAAAAAATATTCACATTTTAAAATTTATATGACAAATGATGTGTTGAAGTTTTGG
>JADDOH010015100.1:0-31759 GCA_016648135.1 Agrypnia vestita
AAATGCTACATGCCTACTGATGCCGTAATTACTATCAGTACAATGCAAAGAAAAAGCTGCATCTGTTCATCATTTTAATGTCCAAATTCATCAAAATTCCAAATTGTAACGGCGGTATTAAGATATGTACTTTTATATCTTGTTTCAATACGTTAAACAGATATTAAAAATATATCAAGCCATCTGCCTTATCGGCTGTTAAACCGTAGGAAGCATAAAGCATTGATGTCACCATCATGATTCAATACAATAGATGTATGTACTCCCCTATTTTCCTATAGCAAAGTTCACATTTGTTATAATATTATTATGTAGCAAGTTTGCACACTCTTGTTAGTTGTTAAACTTTAAAAATTCAGCCATAAAACTTCGACAACAGACAGAAAAATTCATTGGTAATCAAAATTTTTCTAAAAGATGACTTTAAAATATAATACAGATGTCTCCGTTGCTGTGGAAATTCTTGCACCTGAAGGTAGTAGGGGAGATAGTTGCCTTTTGTACAATTTGAAGTACATTTATATACAAATATAATGGTGTACAAGGATGGAAACCAATGGAAACATCTATACGACATGTTGGACAATACAAAAAATTTTATAAATTATTTTTTTACAACACAAAATAAGTTTATGCAACTCCAATGAGTGATATGATTGGTGATTAGCTGTTGTTGTTCACATTAATTTTTTAATATTTTTAGATTTTCATCAACGCCTCTCTGCTCCCACAAACCGCTGTCAGTTGCCTCAATGTTTTCACTATTAAGTATTTTCTCCTTTTTATTATTAACAATATTTTCATTTGTAAGCTTTTCAGTGTAGGGTGGTTTCACTTACAATAATAATTATTCAAAACAAATATATAAGTACTTATACGTATTTTGTAAATTTAACGATGCTGATTCATGAAACTCTACTAAAATTAAAAATAAAAACATGTTTTCAATTCTTATTTTTCTTCTCACGCAACCGTTCTTAAAAAATGACACAGATTCTTCAATCATGATATTCTCATTTTTCCAGAGCCCCGATTTCCGGCAATCTGTCCTTGCATTATGGCAGAAAATCTAATACTTCTCTGGATGTCAGAGATTTGATTAAAATTTTCCGATTTTTATTGTTTAAAATATTTCTTAATTCATTCTAACAATATCTACATTTGTAATTCTCTCTATTCAACTGATTTTGAACTTTTTTCTGTACATTTATATGTCAAATGTTTCAAGATACCTTTAAATTTTTTGAACAAGTGTCCATGCCTCCATCACATAACATAATATAACACAGTAATACTTATAATACTGAAAATAGAGAATATACTAAGAATCTGATCACTTGAATTCGTAATTTAAGAATTTGATTTTGCCAGCAGAACTAAGGCAATACACCTAATATTTTTTAATAAACTCAAGGTACAAAATAAAAGTGAAACTACCCTACATAAATCAAAAATACAATTATTATTACAGTAGGTACATACCTCGATTTTCTATATATATTAAATAATACTCATAAAAATACAATATTATGGTAATTAAAAATAAATTGATTGAAATGGACGACATAAAATTTTTTGATGTTAATTCACAGTTTTTCAATTATTTATTGTGAATTGTTTATATGAACAAATTGATAATTAGACAATCGAGATTCTCCTGTAATATTTGTGCTTTGTTACGTATTTTGATCCATTTTTGTATTTTTATAATGAGCAAATAAATATATTTGGTTTTTAAGATAATTTCTTTTATATAAAACACCATTTTACTGTGTACGCTTTTCTGTTTGAGTTAAATAATTTGCTTTATTTTTCAAATACATACATATTATATTATACATTAGTGTTTTTTTACTGAAAGCGTTTTTGAATTATTTTGAATAATAACATTTAATGAAGTTATCGATTATGAGATCAAAATATTGTGACACTTGATTGAGACACCGAGCACTGTTTACTAAAATTTTATTTCAGATCTAGAACACATTTAGAGATTAAGTAAACCTGGAGGTCTTTCAAGGCTGTGGAAAGGGTTGTGGAATTCATCCCTTTAACAGGCAGTGCACTTTCAGATGTTATTTCTATTTGTGATGAAAAATAATAGGATAATTCTGTTTTATGAAATTAATTTTTAGTGTTATTATATTGGTTATTCCTGATGGAAAATAATTATAATTTTCACACATTGCAACTTTGAATCAAAACTGGCCTTAATAATAATATAAAACCAAAGCTTTTATAAATCAATATTTTTGGGAAACAATATTGATTTATCCACGGTCAAAATAACCATTAAATATAACCATTTTGTTGAATGACAAATTTGCCAAGAAACCAGAAAAAATATCTATTATACAAAGTCGAAAATATAACGTAAGCTCGCAAGAAGTTCCCAACACGGAGCCATGTCATTCACAAGCACATGCAACTGAACTTTATAATAAAAATGGGAAATACCCGACTTATATGTATATTAGCATTTTTCATTATAGCATCGTTTGTTGTAGTATACCTGACTGTATATCAAAGCGATGCAATCTTTGTAACAATTGACAGTAATCAATTGATTTTAATAAATTTGTGTTAGTAGATAAAATGCATTTCGTATTTTGTGTTTTATCAATTACTTATTACTTTAGGTGCTCTCTTAATGGATCGATATTAAAGTACGGTGCTATTGATTTATTATTTAAATGGCGCAATTTGTTTCATCAATTTCTATTTAGTCACAAGTGATATTCTACCTCACTAGAGCTTGACCAACGTAAATTGGCGTGTGGCGACTTTGGAACTAAAACCTGCCCCGCCCGCACCCGGCGGTAACCCCTCGCCCTGTCATTCAGTTCAATCTCGTATTTGCGTGTCAGCTGTGACATCTTGATTTCCAATATACACTGAATTATGTCCAAAATTGCCATAACGTAGTTTTAAAGTTTTGCAAAGCTGAAAAAGTAAATAATGGACCAATATTACCGTCTGACAGGACTCTAGATAGAGCGGCCGCCATTGCTGGTTT
Organism: Agrypnia vestita; assembly: GCA_016648135.1. Taxonomy (NCBI): domain Eukaryota; kingdom Metazoa; phylum Arthropoda; class Insecta; order Trichoptera; family Phryganeidae; genus Agrypnia; species Agrypnia vestita. Next base: position 3,017 of record JADDOH010015100.1, read on the forward strand.
GTTTCTTTAGTGTTGCCCAACCAAATTTCTATTATAATATCATAAAATATATTTCTCAATGTACCGGACACTGTATATTATGTATTGTGTAATAAATTTACACCCTGGCAGCTTCTGTTTCGCGACAGGAACGCCCTCCCTCGCACGCCAATTTATACTCATGGCATTCTAAATTGCTCTAGTGACTACACATGAGTAGTAGAGAAAAGCGTGTAGTTGTATCAGCATATTTCCTCTGATAGTGACAGTGCAAAACCTATTAAATATCATAAGAAAACTTGTGTAAGTGCATTGAAAAATCCGTAAAACACCATTGTGCAATAATTACAATTAATAAATATATTTTCTTGAAAAATATATAAGTTAATGTTATTTTCCCTGCAGGTTATTCAGGAAAGGCAATTGGACAGACGGTTTTGGAAGCAGTTGAGGCGAAGATCTTGTGGCTCACTAAGAAATATCCCAACCTAAACACACCTTTATTATATAAATATTATGTACGTCAAACACTCAATCATCAAAATCACTTCAGTCTGTCTCTCAATTTCATAAGTTAAATGTCCCGAATTATCAAAAGTTTTAAGTAGAAGCCAACCGACTCAATCTATACATTAATTTAATCCTAAATACAAACATGTACTATATTCAATTTATTGTGTAAGGTCTCTCCAATTTTTTAAAATAAAATATCTATATAAATATTATAAGCAAATACATTTTAGATATTTGTTTAGCGGAATATTATTGTTAATCATGTTAGCGGGGTTAAGAAATTTACTTTGAAACAGTCAAACATTGCTAAATGATTTTTATTTGCCAAATGCTTTTAGAAAATCACTCCATGAAACTTAGCTAGAACAATGTATTCACTTTGTATCTTGTTGGATCGTTGTATATAAAATGTTGTGTGGAAAAACTTGTTATATTCAAATAATATATTTTCTTTTACAGAACGAAAGCAATGACTAATGGGTAAGGGAATTCTTTGGTTTTTTCCCATAAAAGTCTTATAGATGAACTAACAGTAATGCTTTAGTATAATTTTGGTTAGAATTGGTTCTGTGGACAATTATTGTAGTTCAGAACAATGATAAAATTAAATTCTGTGTTGTTAATTTACTGTTCGACTAACAAAATTTGATCATTGCCAAAAACTCAATATAGCCTAACAACCAATTTTTTATGTACATATATGTTTTTTGGAACTGATAATAGATAATTCTATGTTGACTCATGATGTATCCTGTCATTATTACTCAGCTAATCAGAAAATAATGGCTGTATACTGGCAGATTTATTTATGTGGCAAGTCGCAATTGCGAAGGGCCCCGCTTCCCAGATGACCCCCGAATCACTGGTAAAGAAGAAGTAAAATCAGGAGCGACGGAGAAAGCGAAAATAAAAAGGAAACTAATTTTAAAAATAAGGCATAAAAACACTGTTAAAGCTACAAAAATCTTGGAATATACAACTATCACTGATATTTATCAACTATTATATCAGCCGCCGACGGGTATTCATGATTTTGTATACTTTTTCTCTTTGTAAGTCTGTTATATTGAGAGTTAAAATATTTTCTTTACCGTTCATAGTTTACATTGTGTTGTGATATATATTTTTCTCGAAACATGGGGTCCATTGCTCATTGGAACAATTTTGTGTGTACAAATTTTTGGATGCTTCTGCATTTCTTCAGAAAAGTTGATAGAACGTGAGGTTTACTTGTTTCATTTTTGGCAGCAATCAAGTTGTGCTGGTCGAAGTTATTTGGTTTTTGAAAAGCTTGTTAGTCATTTACTGAATGTTATTTTTTAAAACTATTGACATTCGTCATGCTATATCAAATAATGTTTCATTTCGGAGAATCTATATTGACAGCATATTCGTATTAACGGTGTTATTTCTACTGGGACCATTGTGGTTGTGAGAAGCACTCTGCCAAATAGTATGAATGTTGCACATGTTATAAAATGCACGATTTCTATTACTTTGTCAGTTGAAGCCAAAATCCCGAGCCACATTGAGAAGAATCCATTTTGGTATTTTCTTTTCTGTTTTTTTTAATGATATTAGCAATAAAGTATTACTACTTTGAAACTCCTTACAAAGGCAGCCAAAAATAGTTCCAAAATGTATGATATGATAACGCGGTCAAAGAAACTCCTGTAAACTGGCTGTAAATTGCCTGATATTTTATCTATGTATTGAGAAAACCAAAATGGTTATAAAACTTGTTATCAATTTGAGTGATAATTATTGACATTACCAAATTGAATTCCTATTTTGTAGATAGAAATTTCTCTAATCTTTACTGTAACACATAGTCAAACGAATTAGTATTCTAAGGTCAAAACATTAGATCAAATAGAGAGTAGGTAACTATTTAGTTTAAGTTTTTTCTGGGTGACCTAAATTTGCCACGTAGTGGACACGTTCTTTAGATAATTTAATACAATAAGCCTTAAAGCATTGCTATCTCTAAATATTTTAAATAATTTTCGATATTCAGAGGCGTCGTTGGATAGGATTAATATTGTTGTGTGGCTCTATGGTAAAAGACATTGTTTTTTTCTTAATAGTTCCTATAAATGTATAAAAATCTTCTAGTTTACAAAATACATCTTCATTACTGGTAATAATGATGAAATATAATACGAGTTGAGCCAAATACTCTTATATTGATTGACTTTGCCTTCTGAGTCTTATTTGTAAAAATCATATCTTGTAATCATAGTCCAAATATTATGCTTTTAATGAGAAGTCAGAGGATTGGATCCAGGCAGTGCCAACGTCTTGAACTAAGCTGTCGTATATCTTATTAGGCAAAAATATACATTTATGTATGAGATGAATTCTCAAATATTTTTCATATGAATTAAATAATTAAACAGATTAATTGTACGAAAATAAATAGCCACACATTAAGTATTAAGTCACCTTCACAGAATTATATTATATAACAATGAACTAAGCAATAAATGTAATAAATATCTAGTTATCTAAGCAATATCTTTTGTCATGATGCCACAGGAAAAAATCAGTCCAAACGCTATGTAGCCCGTAAGATTTTAATTAAACTTCAAACTGTTTAGATATATCTATATTTTTAAACATATTTCTGTATATTGGAACACTTAGTGGTATTTGAGAGTTGTGATTCGAGTAGAAGTAACTCGTGGGTTAGCCACTTTTCTGTACAATTAACTAAATGCCTGCCAATTTGTTTGACTAAATCATAGGTTACTGATATTTTAAAGACTAGTTTAGATTCCGATTTCGGAACACAGTACGAAGTGAGATTTAGCGCTGGTTTGTGAAAATCAAGGGCCTACTTATGCAATTATAGTTCAATATTTTAATATCAACTGTTTCTTTCAATAGTTTAAATGAGATACAGTATTTTATTATATTCATATTTCCTTCTGGATAAAATTGTTCTTACTTTGTACTTTATATTGGTGTTATTATACTGAATGTAGTACAAAGGAGAATGCAAGTTTTGTCCCATTTATTATAACACTATGAGTGATACCTCTATAGAAAAGTCCTGTACCTATTGAGTTAATTAATTGATTTTACACATCACACTTAGTTATTTTCAAACCATAATATACAAGGGCAAGTCAAAAATTATTTATGTACACTTTTCAATCTACTTTATTTACAATAAGATAGGGGTTAAATGTGCACATAATTTTTCTACATAGTGACTTCCGTTGTCAATGTACTTAGTCCAGCAGTCCACAAGCCTGCGTATTTCTTCCAAAAAGAAGGTTTTCAGTTGGTCGCGAAGTCACTTTTGCACCACTCCACTGTGATCATCAAGATAATCAAAGCAGATGCAAGCTCATCAATAGTAGCTCGCCTATTTGCTAAAACTGTCTCTCGAACTTGCTGAATCTTGTCATCCAACTCTTTCTGCATCACACTCTTCCAGTCACTTTTAAATGCCTCAATCCACAAAAAAAAACACTTTTACATGATTAAGCACCGTATTGTGATAAAGGTCTACAATGATTTTCAGCCAATTTCACAACCTCCGACCAGAGAAATTGGATCACTACTCCTGGTTCTTGCTCGGTGCAAACTGCTAGCAGAACTAGCGGTGCTAGGAGTTCACACTACAATAGCCAAAAGGCAAATGACGCGATCTGGATCACAATTCTCACACGTAACGGCAATTGTATCAACTCTAAGCATACATGCACAGAAGGCAGCATGACAACCTTAAAGGTGTCTTATGGTGAGAGTGTAGATAATTTTTGACTCACCCCCGTATTATTATATTAACTTTGTAACTTTTTGTAAACTTCCAAACTTGGGACGTTACAAAGTGCTCATTCTTCTTTAAAGGATCTATTTTATAAAGCACTAAAGTTTTATTTATAAGTATGTGTGTGTTGTTAATATCTTGCCTCACTAAATGTAGAACGATGGTTTAGGGCATCTTACTAGAAATCAGATGATCTATGGGAGAATAGGTTCAAATACCAACATTGATAATTTTCTTTCCTTTCATATCATCTATTATTTTATTACACTATCACCAGCAACAGCGGTATATGCTTTATTTATTTAAAAAAGATACCAAACGCTTTTATTTCTCAAAATATCTATCAAGTGCTGTTGTTAAAAGTCTTAAAAACACGTATTGACTTCGTTAGAAAATATGATGCCACAAGTTTTTTTAATAAAGATGGTGGTGAAATTATTTTTTAAATAATTACAAAGACTTGCAATAACCTTTTGATATTTTTACTGCATTCAGTATAGGGACACCAAAATCTCTTATAGATATAAAAAACACATGTATTGTTTCATACCATTTGATTTTAGAAAAATTTACATTATTTATTTAAACCATTCTTATTAGTTTTAGCAAAATGTGATGTTGATTTTAAATAATTAATCAAATACATATATTTATACATTAATTAATTATAGCAAGTTTCATTGATTGTAGTCCACTCTACTGTAAAATATTGTATTCTCGTTTAGATTTCTATTTCAGTATTTTAAAATTTTATTGAGAAAAATATTTAAATAAAAATATCCAAAAATGAAAATGTTTTTTTTAAACCCTTAATAATTAAATAAATTTTGAAACATAAATTTTAAATTATTTAACTAAACTTTGTACTGCTTGTTTCCCGAAATATCACTACCACTCTCCACATTTCCATTAATGACTGAAAAAACACTTTGCCCCTCTAGCAGAATACATTGAAAAGACACTATTTTATTAGATTGAAAACACAGCTTTTAGAGTAGTCATAAAGTTATAAACTACACCTGGTGATGAATTCAACAAACAAACAGTGTCACCATTTAAAAAATATTATTTTAGTTTTATGTACCATTAAAACCCCTATAAATTTGCCTCCCTTATCCAGAATATGTTAAGCTCTCCTTAGTGAGAACTTAACTGAGATCAAATTGCCTCTAAGATCCAGTCTAAGATAGAGACAAATAGAGATATGTATTATTATTTAAAGAATAGTCAGCTACTCATCATGAGGTATGTATATATTATAATGGTAGCAATATTGCTATCTATGGATATGAGAAACAGAAAGGGGGCAAAAGAAAAGTAAGAAGCCGCCATCTTGAGTAGACGGCTATACACATATTCGCTCTGAAACATTGTGTTGTTGACATCATTTATGTTTGTATCGTGACACTGCTTTTGTTTTGTATTAACAGAATAATTGTGAAACAACTGAGTCGATATTTAATTTATTTACCTGCACACACCACACCTATGCACGGGGAGCGCAATATATTTGGTTACTCATATAAGAGAATGAAGAGAACAGGTAAATATATAATAAAACAAAGTAAGTATATACTTAGAATTTAAATTTATTTCAAGTCAAGTTATGAACAATAGTTTTATTTTATCTATTAAATAAATACAATGGTGCAGAGTGAAAAGTATAAGCTTCTGAGTGAACCGAGGCCGGGAAAAGATTAGCATGGCTAGAGCAAGCATATTTGCTACTCAAGTGTATTCTGGTTGACGATCTATAGGGGGCAGTAGGCCTCCATATTAGTGTACTGTGCTCGAGCAAGGAAATCCCATGCATCTGTACTTGCTGTTTCGTTTAACATTTATTAAGTGTTAAATATATTCTGCAGTTAAAGAAAAAACATTATCCTGCCAAACATCTTTGGGGTTTTTTGGTTGAGGATGGTGATGGAGGTACTTTGAAGAAACTGCTTTTAAGGGCCACCACCCGTCATGTGATGGGATTCTCCACAGGCGTAAAATGCTTGATGATTTTATTATCTCGATAAAACAGTTACAAGTTATACATAAGTGTAATCATTGTCTTTGTAATCAAAAAGACAATGATAGATATTCGAAGGGCGAGAGCCTCCAGCCTTCCACCGGGGGTCCTGGAAAACTGACATGCCCGTGTATAGGGCGTGGGGTGCTTTTTATACCATATTCCGAACAAAGAACTTCTTTGAAGTCTGACTGTGTGTGTGGATGAATCACCGGAGTCTGCTGACGGTGCGACGGCCTACATCGAGAGTTTGTGTACCCTGCTGCACCTTGATTTCGTTTACGCAACATTCTTGCCACATCTCTGTGTGTGTGTCCTAGATTGGTGGTTTATGTATTGTGTTATGAAATTCCACACATCTAAATTATAATTTGGGAATATGTACAATGTGTGTTTTGTGAATTTTTCTTTTATTTATTCACCACTTTTCCAATTTCGACTTTTTTATAAAGTTCTTGATATATTTGTACCTTGGCTTTGATAATAATTTGTTTTAATAATATTATGGTTGGTTGAAGGAAATTCCTAACAGGCAATATTGCCCTAGTATTAATATATAATCTAGTTTTTCTCTATAATTTTAATGATGTATGTCCACGGATGAGATTTTCATCTCTGAGGGTCAGTAAAGGTTGGTATGAACTGACCTTCGTCCTTTGTGCTCTTTACAAATATCTCAGAATAAACTCATCCAAATACACATGCCATAAGATCAAAGGTGCTTATAAAAACGAATTATAAAAATAGCATTTTGAATCAGCCACGGACAACAAGAAAACTCATTCTACTCCTTGCAACAATACATTCCCCCACCATAATAAACACAGCCAGTGTAGATCCTAAGGCTAGAAACAGGAGAGCAGAGGCTGCACCGGAAATGGTCACGCTGCTGACTCCACCCTGAGCGCTGGGCGGGCAGCGCGGGCGAGGATGGTGCCACACCATGCGCTGGTAATGCAGAATGCCCACCTCTTGCATTCTGCGTAATCTGAAAAAATTATAAAGATGTTGATGAACTTATATATCTAGGTACCCACATTTCAAAACACGGAGGATATAAATCAGAAATTTAAAGTCAAATTGGAATGGAAAATTAGCAATGACCATTTTAAAAAGACCCAATATCCATCTGGTGAGTCTCTAGTATTCTCCATAGCGCTAAACGAAATGGAAACATGGCCATTGAGAAAGAAGGGAAGGAATATGATGAATTTTTTCGAGATGGAGTTCCTAGTTTCTGGAGATATAGTACATAGTTCCTGGGGTTCTAGTACTCGATGATAATATCTGAAAGATTTTCAACAGCATTCAGGAGAAAGATTCATGCATGCTTTGAAGATGTTGCCAGCAAGAATGAAGAAAGTGTCATAAAACTAATAATCGCAGTGGCAGACAGTTGAGGGAAAGCGATTAGGAGACATAATGGTGGACCAAATAGAGAAATTAGTTAACAAGGTCTTCTGAACACTAGGATCAACATTTTTTAAGTCCAGTAGGAATGGAGACGTCTTGTGTCCCGAGTTCCAGGCATATTAGGGGACCACAGCACTCATCATTGAACACATGATGAATAAGAAGATCTATATATGTATCTCGAATTAATTAAATTATATAATTCAGGTTATATATTACTCTTATGGTGTGAGTACACATATTGACTTGTCTCAAAATTAACCTTGAGATTCAAGCAAAAGACAGTACAGTGTAGAACATGAAGCGAATTGTCATTTGTTGTCTGCTGTGTTTTATACGCAGAATGAGATGACCAATAATTGACACATATCCACCGTTCTCCAAGACAAGAGGGCAACATCTCATCTGGTTTGTTATATGGCTTGATTTATTTCATTTAATTTTTTTTACCCTTTAGTTATCAATTGTCTATATGGAGAGTTCTTGCGAACAATCGTTGCGACTGGTTTAGGTGGGAATAGTTGAACTTCTGCTAAATCGCACACAGCCGTCTCAGTAAGTGTCTCTGGTATCATTTTATATGCAGTTGCCACGTCCACCTGTAAAGGAAACAAATATGTATATCATTATAAAACTGACATGTTTTCTACACATATGTAAATATTTCAAATTAATTAAGTCTGTTTACTTGAAAAGCATATCCACCACTGCCAACTTTCTCCAAACCAACTTCTGGAGTTACAAAATTGACAGTTGTTCCTTGAGGTACAACTTTAGTTTTGTAAAGGCTTTGAGCAACAGGGTCGTTTGTGGTCTGAAATAAATAACTACCTACTCAAAATTTGATCACACATTACAATTTACGTATTTTCTGAATGATAATGCAAGTGCTTTCGTACTCATTTTTCATAATAAGAGAGAAGTTGTGAATCCCAAAATAAATACATAATAGTAAAAGTTATTATTTTCCTTCCATGGTTTCTTCCACGCATGTGTACTCACTATATTAAAATAAGATGTACATAATGTGTAAAAATAAAGTCTCATATTTACCGACCATTACCCAGGCTACATAAATTTGACAATCACTACATTGCCTTTGTAGACATACTTCATGAAAATTTTGACAACATTTAAAAGAAACATGATGTCGATTTTGAGACACATTAGTTTTCTAGTAACAAAACTGTTTTATTTTCTAATTGAGAATTGCATTAAAGAAATTGGAATTACTCCATATTATGTATTTGAAGATAATATGTCAGGTTTCAATACAAAACTAATGAAACTTGCTCCACATAATTCGTGGTTCAAATCCATTAATTTTTAGACATTTTGAAATACATTACATATCTAGTTATGTTCCTTATCCAGAATATAAACGTGAAATACCATCTTCTTTTTGGCTGTGTGAATTGATATTTATTCTCCTTTTATTTATTGGCAATCCTGTCCACTTTTTATGAAATTGTCACACCAGGCAAGGGTATTTTGATTTCAATTTAACTCTTACCAAGCAGAGCTTAAGTATATTTTGGATATAAAATATAATATAAGTATATAAATATAAGTAATAAGTTATAGTTACAAAGGTATTATGTATTCCCCATTGACTCACCTCAAAAAAGTCATAATTGTATGGTATATCTTCAATAAGGACTTTGAGATCACTCATTAGAAGGTCGTACAGAGTATTAATAGTTCTGGGAGGCTCAGAGAGGAGGGAAGAAACAATAGAAGCCCCGTAGAATTGATAAAGCAAGAATGTAAAGATTAGTAAACTTAGTGAAATTGTCCGACCGCTGACTATCACGGGGCTATGGAGTAACCCTGAAAATATATTACAAATTCAAAGATACATTATTTTTGTGTGTAGCCATTTATGTTGCCTTGATTTTTGAATAATAAATATTTATACAATATAATGTAAATCAGTGACATTTTTCTAGAAGAAAAACACTGATTTTGTGAACCCCAGCAGTGGAGATATAGATATAGTGTCCTTTACCGCAGACATCGGTCTAGCTAAGAAGGCAGTGAATATCTGAAATGTATATGAAAATATATATGAAATGTAAGAGAATATAATTCTGTATTCACTGAGTACAGTGGGGAGTGGGACAGCGAATGGAATTTTGTTGGACCTCTCCTTGCCGGGTTGGCCTTTACACGACGCGGCACGAAGATGGCTTTTAGAGAAAAAAAATTACATAAGTGTAGGACCGATATGGGAGCTTTCACTCATAAAACGGTCCTGGGAATGTGGTGGGTCTCCATCCAATGTACTGTGTATGCTTAAATAAATAAATAAAAAATAAATAAATAGATTATGGCCTTTTAATTTTAAAGCTCATGGTTATTGGAGTTGAAATTATTTATAGTGAAGCTATAAAAATGTGCATAATAACATTAATATGTCTTCATAAGTATGTCATAGATATGCAAGTAGTGATAGTGGAGTAACTGGTGACACACTTACCTACTGTTATTTGAGAGTTGCATCTGATTGTGTCAATGATTAGTAGCTGATTTTTCGTAATTCAACGAACAACTATCTACACTAGACAACAGTAACTAATCAGTAACTAATCAGTAACTAATCATCAATAGAATCAGATACAAATCTCAAATGTCTAATAAAAGTAAGGTTATGTTTACAAAACTAGTCAAATCCCAGTTACCTAGAAACTGTTGTGTAATTATTTTCAAACAAACCTTCTTTCAAATGAAAAAGTACAGGTTCTATGGTTTGGAGAATAGATTTCATGCTCGCAACCTAATTATAATATATCTGAATTATATTTATTTATGATCTAGTTTGTTTTCTTTTTAATGATTCAGAAGTTAGATAATAATTATTTTTACCTTGTTGAAACAATGCACTAAGAACCGCCAATAGAATGGTGTAACTCCAAGAACTATCCTCCAGCACTTCGGCAGCTTGCTGGATATCCTCTGGTTTTAAAAACCGAGCCTGGTACAAAAAATATATACGTAAATAATATAAATAATAATCTTTTTTCTAAACTAGAAAAATTATAAGCGTGTAACAGCCATCATTCTGACAGTTAGTAAAAAAATTATATCTTTTATAATAAGCAAACCTCATGCTGCAGCGCTATCCTCAACAATACTGCTACCAGTGTCAGGACTCCGAGTGTCGCCCACCACACTTTTGGAGCTAAGGGTTTTGTGAAACCTTCTTTTAAGCCAGAGTCTTTTGAAGGATGCCTGAATATTAGAGCTGGTCTGAAAACAATTTTTTAGCAAGCTAAATTAAATGTTTTGTCTGGCAGCACTGAGCAAGATTGTTCACAGAACTGATTGGCTTAATAATTAAGTATGTAAGTAGATTTGTCTGCTGATCCAAAATACGGTCTCTATTTCGATGTTATGAAACGGAAGAACACATTAAATATAATTTTCGATCTTTTCAAGCTTCTGAAACTAGTATTACTTCATCGTCATCAAATTATGTACCTAAGCAAATGTCTAAGCTAACTATACTACTTTTGTAAATAAAGTAGATTCTCTAAAATATAAAACTGATAAATCTATGAAAATGCAAAATTTCGGGAATCCCTGGCAATAGAGCGCGACCCGATTCTAATGTTTAATCTAAATATGCACTTAAATAGTTTATTTTGGACGTATTTAATTGTTTTTTTATTATTTTACATGCTTTATATTGTTATTTAGTGTCGAATAACTGTGAGATTATGTGTAATTTTTTTCATCATTTTAATAATTTGGAATTATGTTTAAATTTTGCATCAGTATTATCACACAACGCCATGTTTTAAAGATTTAAAATGTAAAAGAGTTGTTCTTACTCTAGAACAAAAACTTTAAATAATTAACAAAAATGAAAATGTCAAAAAAGAAGTCGTTAAAGCATGAGTAAAACGGTGGATGATATTTTAAAAAGTAAATAAAAAATTGATTTAGTTTGCCAGATTTTCTGATAGTGCATAATTATTTTCCTAATTTATTACCTTATTTTATATACATGTTCAATATTGTATCTTCATATGTATTTTTTTCTTATTTGAAGTCATGTGTTTGCAATTATTTTTCAATTTTTGAAGTGACACTTCTTTTGGCGGATGTAGGGTAAATTTTTTATTGTAACGGAAGTTCCGTTACATATAAAAATTTTATTGTAGCAGAAATGAGTGACCATGATGTAAAGAAAAATTTTAACATTAGACAAAATTCAAATGCACCATGAGCAACGATGCCATATTAAATTCTTGTCAGCTGTCAGATTTTGTTTTCATGCAAGTTCACAAATATATATTTTGATTGTTTTTTAAGAAAACTTTAGTTTGCACCAATTGTTTTAAATATTTGAGGTTACATTTCTGTAAGTAGTAGTTTTAATTCTTTCCATAAAACTCAATAAAATAATCGACAATGATCAGTGTATATTTTTACAATTCAATACTTGGAGCGTCATTAATATATAATTTTAGTTTTTATATACATTTTAGTTTTTAATATTAAACTTATTATATTAAGTAAACTTAATATAATAAGTTTATTATTTTATTTATTTAAGTTTAGTTCTACCACGCATACATGAGTACATGCACAATTGTTTTTTTTTTGTGGAGATTATACGGGTCTTTATTTGCCGTACCGCCCCAGAAAATCTAGTTATTATAAATAATTTGACTATTTTTTAAAAATCTGACATTTACCATATCAAAATACTTACCGGGCAAGCCACGTAATAGCAGTTTGATCCACAATATGAAATCGATCCGACTTGAATTGAGTGGGGGTGATGGACAGTTCAGCTTCTTTCCTCACCAGAACACCGATCACTCCGGTCCAAGAACCATTCTTGATGTAACCCCAGCTATTGGTTCTACGGATTTTCATCCTGACACATTTTATTTGTTACATCACCAGAGAAAAATTATTATAAAAAGTTTATATATCCTGTGTTCAATGCTAGAACTAGATCACTATCATTTCAAGTGTGTTGTTGTATGTTTTATTTATTTTTTGTGTAGTGTGTTGTTTTGAGATTTAGCCCTAGAATTTAATCATCGTTTATTTTTATGGTGTTTTTTGTAAACTAATAATAGCTTACTCACAGTAGCATGTACACATTATCTAGTTTTAGTATTAAATAGCTTACTTTTTCAAGACTCTTTGGTGTAAATATCTCAAAATTACCATGATTCGAGTTATCTAATTCTAGTATTGACCCCACGATTTGTATTAATATATAAATAGATAAATAATATTAAAACTGTTTTATTACGTGACTTTTTCTGAATGCATTCCTGTAATTAGGAACTCAAATAAATTTGTGATAATATGTATTTTACTAACTTGAAGTTAAACATATCCATGAGAATGATATACAAGATGTAGTTATGTCTATGCATTGTATCCTTTTCCACTTCAACTGGTGTCGATATATAATGCATGAAGCCACCTTTGGGAGGTTTGCTGGTAATCTAAAATATATTTTCGTTAATAGAAATCATTGCTGGATAATTATTTATAAATTAAGATAAATAATAGAAATCTCAGAAGCACAGAGACGAAGCTATGGGAAATGTTTATGGAAGTCTGACAAATGACTGATCCTAAATGCCACCCTCCGACAGAAATAATTTTTGTTTGAATAAATGAACGATTCCAAATTAACAAACCAACCCCCTCCCTCTCATAGGTGATGATTTTTAGTAGATGAAAAAACTCATCAGCGAAAATTTTTATATAAATCCCCCTCTTCGTCCATCAGAAATATTTTTTGGCCGCTTTTTGACAGATAAACGAGCGATTGAAATCTTGCAACTTGATGAAAATAAATTCAGTGTAAATAGCAAATTCTTTTTTCAATTCCATTAAACTTACGTTTTATACAATTACTCTTACCATTACATTGCATTACCAAAGGTCCATCAATGTTTCTATTTTGCATTAAAAAAATGCTAATTTATTTATTTAATTTCGAACACTAAGTCTCACACTCATAAGTCATCACACACACTAATATCATCACACTCAAACAGTCACATTATTTTATATTTCAAGTTTGCTGTTTTATCTCAATTTTGTTAAGATATTTAAATACACAAAATATACACTACATATATATTTCATGATACTTACGGCCATTACTGAGTCTAGAGTTATTCCCATCAGATTTTGTCTTCTGGCTATTTTGTCTTCTTTAAGATACACTCGCCATCGTCCAATTGTTATATGATCAATTGGTTCACTATAATTCTTAATAGTTTGAAGATACTCTAAAAATTAATCAATTAATTAGAAAGGTATAATATTTATTATATAAAAAGTAATATGTATGCTAAAGAAAACTTATGATGATCCCAGTTTTCAATCATAAATATAGAAGAGTAGCAATTTATCTCTTTACTAATATCTAATACGGGGAGAAATACAAACGCTCTTAAAATAGGAAAGTTTAAGCAGATTTATTATTACTTTCTTAATTATTTAAAAATATTTTATCTATTGTTAACGAAAATAATTTCTTATTGTCAATTATTTTCTTATATTCATGCCAAGTTTTAAATCCCTCTAATTTATGCAATAACAAAATGGTTTCAATTGATACACCATTTACTTCTGTCCATGTTATGCAGGATTCAATGTTTGACAATGATTTTATAGTAATGAATCTCTCTAACGATACTAAAAATGTACCATGAGTCGCGAAACATGATGAACTTCTTGCATTAGTTCAGATAGTGGCGGATAATGGGATGTCACAGACCTCTTAAGTACTGGGTTAAAAAGACACCACTGAAGATATTTTGTTAGTGAAATTATTTTTTATTATTTAAAAAAAGTTCAAGATACTACCTTGATTTGATTCTTCTCCAAATATTAATAAATTATTTTCTTTATTCGGAAACAACTCATTTTTTGTTGAAATTTCTATGATTTGTGTGACGCTGTCTTCCAAATCTGGATGCCACATTCCATGAAGTGTCATATTAATATTACCTCCATATTTTAAACCAGGATTGTAAAAATCATAAATGACCCAAGGATCTTTAAGAAGAGAATTCATGTTTAGACGTTTCTTAAAATAAAATAGTACGTATGAGTTATTTTGTCACTACTTTAGTTTCAAGAGATGCAGTTTCTCATCATTAGGTGAATTAATTATTTCGAGGTCTGATCCCCCCAAATTATAGTAGTGATAAAATAATTTAGCTTAAGGATTGAAAATTATCAGTTTTACATTAATTTCTGTGTAATCACTTACCTTTTACAGCATTTGGCATCAACGCAAACAAAACATTGCTATCTAATCTCAAATTTAATGGGGTAAGTAAATTCTTTACTGTTGGTAAATCTCTACCAACCAGCAACCAATGACGATTTTCATCAAATAGGTCCATTTCTGATGCCTGAAGGCATAACAAAACTATAATAAATCATATACCCAATGCATTTTATCAAGCATGATACTCTTCGTAATTCTCATATATTTTGGAGATATTTATGCCATGAAATTAATTTTTTTATACTAATGCTCACTTTACAATCGCACCTCCAAAATCTGCTATGTGATTTGCAACAGATTTTCAGTAAAAAATCAAATATTTAAAGCTTTAGTTGTGTATTTCATTAAATAGATACATTTTTTCTGATTTCATATACATACATACATACACGTATGTTATTTTTACACTTTCCTGTTACATATTCAGTAACTCAAAATACAATACTAGAGATATCTACATTTTATAACAGACATCTCTTTTACGACGATTAATATATTTTTAGAAATGGCTAGGTTACAATCTGTTTCCACGCCGGAGGATAGGCACAGTGAAAATAGTATTTAAAGGTGTATAACAAGCTTTATAATAATACTAATTTTACAAAAATCGTGCTACTAATAGTAGTGTTATGATATTTGTGAAAAATTGTATTATATAGGTGTCTTAATTAATTTTCTAATCTGTAAAGTATAGTTTCAGTGAAGAGGGATCCATCACATACCCAGGGCTGTTTTATGAGCAATAGCTCCCATATCAGTCAGCCCTACACTTTCACCACCCAATTCATCATTTTTTACACTAAAATCCTTCCCGCGCCACTTTAACTCATACGCTTGCTATTATAACTCATATGAGTGCAAGCGGCATAGGGAGGTGTCCACACAAAACTGTTTCACTGTCTCCTAGGTGCAAGGATGAGGAGGGGGAAACCGTGGTTTATTTGTTTATTAAATGGGATTACAATAACATCTATACATAGAATGTAGTTATATTACAATTTTCGGGTTGCAGTCTAATTACAGTTTTGATAACAGTAGTTAATATAAGATGAAAATGAATAAGTTCTCAAGTTTTCGCAGCCGTCCAGTATCTTCCGGTAAGAGATTTATGGGATATTCTACAGTGTGCTACTGTGCTTAAATCTTTCTGGCCTTAATCTACTTTGTGCCAGAAATGTCATAAACAAATGGCAAAGTATACCAGAAAATTCTTACTAAAAGATTCTGAAAAACAAGTTTCTTAAAAATTGACCAAATATTTCACTGATTTCCATCATTTGTTTTCATTTAACCACAGATGAGTTTCAAAGTATTGTTGCGAGATTGTGTACCTACTTAATGCCGATAACAACCAAGCAAAATCACGCAAAGCAGGGTCAGTCACAATTAACCACAATATTACGCAAGCAACGCAGAGTCAGTGAGGCGTGACCATAATCTCTTTTTTAAAGATTCTACAAAATGTCATAACAGCCTAAAATGCTTCATTGGAAAAGCTTAGATATTTCTACAGACTTCTCGTTACCTCTAGAACAAACCTTTCGGAGGAATATACCTATAAAAGGCATCACGCAACGCGGGGTTGGTGACGATGATATTACAACACGCAATACTAGTAAGCAAGCGAGCAAATGCCTAGCAGTGATACCAGCGCTAATGGAGGAGAAAATAAACCGGTGCGAGTAGTTGATATGAGCGAACATTGAACGGAATTTACGAAAAGTAATCTAAGCGATAAAAGTAGCATTAACCAGTGTGAATTAAGGAACAGTTCAATAATAAGCGTGTGAAATATTCGGGAGATATTTAACAACTATAAAGTTATGAACGGTATTACAATTTAACTCGTGTATAGTGACTTTCTTTGATAAAAATTTAACTAAATTATTTTCCAGTGTATTAATTTACCAGCCAAAGTCACATCCCGTGACAATATTAGTCAAAGAGGCTGTCACCCACACACACCTAAGAAGTAGAAAACCCTAAATCTCCAGATAAAAAATCTTTTTTTACAGTTTTTGTACAAAAGTTGTCTAAATACACAAATGGAAAAAAAATTAAAGAAAAAACATAAATTAATATTACAAATAAAGCCTTACCAATTTTAAAATTTGATTGGATTTTGGACAATCGGCATCGAGAATAATCGCCGAGTGGTGTATTTGTGGGTCCGTAAATAGATCAATCATTATTTTTTTAGTTGATTCAAATATTTGAAAAATTGTTGAATTCAAATTTTTTACCGTCACACGTATGCCTGTTGTCAGTGATACATTTTTAAATAATTTTACTAAATCTGAAAAATTTTAGTTATGTACAATTTAACATGTTTTTTAATTCTGTCTAATAATTGGGGAGATTGAAAAAATACAACAATTTTCAGTGTACATACATCTTAATTATCTGGGGTCATGTTAATCAGGTTGCGGATTACAGTGGTACTAAAATGGGGCTTATTAGGGACTCAATAATCCTTGAGTTGGATTAACTATGAACTGTATAGTACAATTTTATTGTAATCCAGAAAATATATTTTCTTTTTTTCTTAACGATTGTCCACGTTATGAAAATTTCAAAGTAAAGCCTTTAAACTACACTAATTTTTTTTAAATGGTAAATTGTTGCAACGAAAACCGTGTAAAAAAGATATCAATGGTCCCTACATTCACTGTCGAATCTGCAAAAATTATTTTTACGTTTTACTGTCTTAAACCAATTTTCTCTATATTTTCGGGAAATATAAAAAAAATTATTACTTTATTTTTATAAGTTTATTAACGTTATCCAAAAATATAGAGTAAATCGGATGGTTTAAGATACTAAAATGAAAAAATAATTTTTGCAGATTCGACAGTATACTGTCAATAAAATAGGACATGTGTTCCACAAGATTAAAAAACCGTAAAAAATAAAAAAAGTAACTATGAAAAATTTAAAAACCAAATTAATAAATTCTACAAAATTAAGTCAAACATACCAGATTATAAAATTGTACACAGATGAAATAAACCCCTTCTTTAAGAGAGGGAACTAGGCACAGTCGAAGTATGTCTCCTCCTCGGATATATTTAAGACACATTTATAATCCAGTTAAAGTATTTAATCTTACATAATGAAATTCTTAAGTAAACAAAACAAAATACCACAGACATTGTTTTTTTTGTAAATTCCGTTCTAAACATAGACTCTTTTAAGTAAAAATATTATTTTATAACAAAGCGCGAGTCATTAGCGTAACACAAAAAAAATCCATTAAGTAATATTTATGAAATTTAATAATTAAAATAAAAAAATGAAAAGCTTATTCAGCAACTATTCATCGCTATCTAATAATATTTAGATTGACAGGACAAAAATTGTTTTTATTAATCTCATCACCAGAAATGTCTAATGTGTTTGAATCCATTGAAGACTTTTGTATGTTAATATTAGGTCCTTACATATGAAATTGGCGTTTTGCCGTACTGGCAAATTTAATCTCAAATATCTTCTCTTTGGTTAGGAATTCCAAATCCAAATTTATACAGCTTTTTACTCGTGTATTTGTGTTTTGAAAATTATAATTCATTTGTTTTTTACTCAATTGTTTTGTTCTTTGCGTCACTCAGTTTACAAAATGAAAAACTTGAAATATCGCGTTATTTACGAGTACGAGTTCCACCGTGGCACCAGTGCTGCAGAAACGGCTCGAAGGATTAATGATGTGTATGGCGACGGTGCCGCAAAAGAAAACACAGTGCGTTTTGGTTCCAACGTTTTCGTTCTGGAAATTTCGACCTGCAGAACAAGCCCCGTGGACGGCCGGAGACCAAAGTTGATAATGAAGAATTGAAGGCTATTGTGGAAGCGGATCCATCGCAAAACACATCCGAGTTAGCTGCAGGCTGCGGTGTTAGTGATAAAACTGTTTTAATCCACTTGAAGCAAATTGGTAAGGTGAAAAAACTTGAAAGGTGGGTACCTCACGAATTGAGTGAAGCAAATCAACAAACGCGCGTTGACTGCTGCGTTGCATTACTCAACCGGCACAATAATGAAGGGATTTTAAATCGAATCATTACCTGTGATGAAAAGTGGATCCTGTACGATAATCGGAAGCGCTCATCGCAATGGCTGAACCCTGCCGAACCAGCCAAACCATGCCCCAAGCGAAAATTGACTCCAAAAAAGTTACTTGTGAGCGTTTGGTGGACTAGTGCTGGTGTCGTTCACTACAGCTTTCTTAAATCTGGCCAGACGATTACGGCAGATGTCTATTGTCAGCAACTGCAAACCATGATGGAAAAGCTAGCTGCTAAACAACCGAGGCTGGTTAATCGCTCTAGGCCACTGCTGCTTCATGATAACGCTAGACCACACACTGCACAACAGACGGCTACCAAATTAGAGGAGCTTCAATTGGAATGTCTAAGACATCCACCGTACTCTCCGGACCTTGCCCCAACAGATTACCATTTTTTTCGAAATTTGGATAACTTCTTGCAAAGGAAAAAATTCAACTCCGATGGGGCAGTCCATACCGCCTTCAAAGATTTTATCGATTCCCGTCCGAATGGTTTTTTTAGTAAAGGGATCGATGAACTACCTATGAGATGGCAAAAATACATAGATAGCAATGGTACATACTTTGATTAAATTAATATATTATAATAAAAAAAAATCGGCTTTATGTTCCTCCCATACTAAACGCCAATTTCACATGTAAGGACCTAATATCATCCTGGGTTGTTGAATTTATTCTTATGTATTAGGAAATCTGTTATCCGCTTCTGTGTTTTTTTATTTTTATGTGATGGAAGAGTTCTATTTTTATGTAAATCGTGTTAGTATAAATAATTCATGCAAAATATAGTATTAATTCTGCTTTTGTTGGATGTATGTATTATAAAATCTATGATTTATAATAATTAATTGACAAAAACTAGATAAAATATTCATGAATTTTAAAATACAGATTAAAATGAACCGAGATGATAAAAAAAATTATGTGTTAAAAAATCACTAATAAATTAATTAGACTGCACTCTTTGTAGTCAGCTCGTCAATTTCACAAATCAGCCCTATGTTACATTATTCGTTATATATTATTTGTTAAATCAACAACTTTAAGTCAACATTTTATTTTAACATGTGAATATTGTGTAAAATATTTACCCAAATCAGTGTCACAGACCAATATAGTTCCATAGTGGTAATATCTGACATTAAAAAAGTCTTTAACAATCAAAGGATAGTTGAAGTCGAGAGATTGACTCTCTTTCAAATATATTTGAAATATCAGAAAAGTAAAAACAGCTTTCTTAATCGCCATCGGGTCACACATTTTCAAGACTGACATGAAGTGAATTATTACAAAAGGTTTCTTTGGTTTTATTTTCTTACGTTGATGAGAATTTTACTATTTCTTATATAATCTTCCAAAGAGAATAACAAATGGACATCGTTGTTGAAATCTGACCAATCAAATGATCAACTTGATTGACAGCTTGAAAGCTTAACTCAAAGCTGAATAAGGAATCAAACAGGTTTGACAAAAAATTATAATAATGTGAGAATCAGTCCTTTTCAGATGGGAAGATGATTGACAGATTATAAATAAATGTTACCTTTTTAGAAGGTAATGACAATGAATGGATATTGAGTCTAATTTTTTAAACAAGACGAACCACAAGACCTCTAGGGAACAATTATATGCAGTGTGTCTCGTAGCTATTACCAAAAGTCTCGGAGGAGTATTTTTCATTTAAATTTGAATAGAAAATATTCTTTAAATTTTGGGCAAAATGTTGACAGTTACGAAAAAAAAAAGTTTGCATATTTTCTTCAATATATCCAACTTATTTTCTGTAACAAAATGGACTCACCACAGTAACTTATATTGAATATTAAAAATATTTGCTTCGATACAAGTCAAATAAAATAATAACTTTGCATAAAGTTGAAAAATATTTCGTTGCAAGGTTTTTGCCATTTTATTAGACAAAGCGATTTGATATCGCTTATCTCTGTAACTGTCGACATTTCACCCAAAGTGTAAAGAATATTTTCTATTCAAAATTGATTGAATAGTTCCCCCGAAATTTTTGCTACTAGCTACGTGACAACCTGTATATTAATCATATTTTCATAGTACAAGTGCTTACTTTGGTTTCCACTATAATTATAATTTTATCAGATGTCATCCTCAAATATTTAATATTTTTTGACATTGAAATGAAGTTAAAAGAGAATTTTTATAATATAAAATAATAATGTAACTAGGAAAGACATTTAAAATTAACATTGTTTAAAAATAAAGCAAGCTATGAATATTTGAAATTTTCTCTCCATAACTATTCCATATACAGGATGTTCATTCTACTCCTGGTGAGAATTCTCTCTCCCACCATGATAAGGAAAGAGAGAATAGATCCTGCGACCAGCAAGAGTAAGGGGGTGGCCACTCCAGACACGGACACACTCGCCACTTCTCCTTGGGCGCTGGGGGGACAGCTGGGGCGAGGGTGGTGCCACACCATGCGCTGGTAGTGCATTATGCCGGCCTCCTGCAGTCTACGTAAACTAAAACATTTCAACTCTATAATCGTGCTGTATCTGTATGCATCTGTATACAATTCACATACCTAGGTTCCATTGTTACTAACGACAATGACACTAGTGTAGAGATTGGGAAAAGAATTTTTGCAGCAAACCGGAGTTATTTTGGCCTCATTGGACAATTGAGGTCACGCCTACTGTCCAGAAAAACTAAAGCCACGCTCTACAAGACATTGATTAGACCAATCTTAACATATGCCTCGGAGACCTGGACATTAACTAAGCACGACGAAAATAGACTAGACACATTTGAAAGAAAAATCTTACGCCGAATATATGGACCTATTAATGACGGTCAAACATGGCGAAAAAGATACAACACCGAGCTCTATGACCTATACCAGGACGTCAGCGTAGTCAAGTTCATTAAGATTAACAGACTGCGCTGGCTGGGACATCTACACCGTATGGATGATCTGGAGCCCCCAAAAAGGGTATTGTTTAATGACCCAATGGGCAGAAGAAGTGTCGGAAGACGGAAACTGCGGTGGTTAGATGGTGTCATTGCTGACTGTCAGGCCCTGGGGCAGCAAAACTGGAAAATGGCAGCCAGCGACAGAGCAGCATGGAGGACTTTCTTGGAGGCAGCTAGGACTGAAGATGGATGGATGGATCCGTATGCTTTAATTTCTTTTAATGGTAATTAAATTCTTCAACTTTATTATCGCCGAGTAACAGTTTTGAGTAAATTCTGTTCACTATTGTAGGTATTTCGCTTAATTAACTGTCTTCTGTCAAGCTGGCTGCTCTTCCATTGCTGATATCGCGCCAGTAGAAACTTCAAAATAAACAACTGACTCCGCACTGGCTTGTTCCGCTTTTTATATGAAACATGTTGGTTTTTTGAACCTCCTAGATTATTCTAGTGTTTACGATAATGTTCTAGAAATTTATAAATATTTCTCGAATGTTACACCTAGATGATTCCAGAGTATGGGTAGAGTGTCCTAAATGTACTAGAAACTTCAAACTTATTGTCATCGACATATTACAAGGGATTCTATACATAATCTGTTTTACAATCACGTTACAATATATGTATAAATACATTTTAATAAAAATATTATTTTTACCCCTTGCTTATCATCTGTCTGTAAGGAGAGTTCTTTCGAACTACGAGTTGTAACGGTCTAGCAGGGAATAGTTGAACTTCTGCCAAATCACATAAAGCCGTTTCGGTAAATCTTTCTGGTATTATCTTATAGGCAGTTGCTACATCTATCTGTGGAGGAAATTAAATATGTATTCAAATTTATTTAAAAGGATTGTCGTTATTAGAAATTCAATGTACAAATGAAAATCGCAAGTGTCAACATAATGGATGACGATTAAAGTGGACAGAAGGAGATTACTATCTGGCGCATCAATAAATATTTATATTTTTAACGTATTTTTTTTATCTTAGTTATTTAGTTCCACACATAATGTTGTGTGGGCTAATACATGATTTCACTTAAAGATATTGCATTCAATCTAGTCATTTAAAAGTTTATACAATAAAAATTTTGCCTTCCTGTTTAAACCTCCTTATATTCACCGAGTTTTGAATTTCCTTTGGAAGGCTATCGAAGATTTTTAGACCTTTGTACATCATACAATTTTGTGAGGTGTTTTTCTTTTTCTTTGGTAGTTTTTTGTTGTCGTTTCCTCTTGTATTGTAAGGATGAAAGTCCCTATTCAGCTTCATCATGTCATTTTGAATATAGTGAATATATACGCAGACATAAAATGCAATGTCATTATGGTTTTCATTAATTATAATGAATTTATAATCAACTTTATTTATACAGAGTATAAACAAAAGGGTATTGAAGGTGACCCACCACATACCCTGGGCTGTTTTATGCGCCGAAGCGTCCATATCAGCCCAACACATTCGCCGCCTGGTTGGCATTATTTTATGCTAAAGCGTCCTCTCCGCCTGGCCTTGCGTCCCAGCATTACAAGAAGCAAGACCAGGCGAGTCGGTCGCGCATAACCTTCAATGTCCCATGCTAAAAGTCTTTATTTTTAAAAGAGGTTTTACAAAATTACAATAAAAGAACATCTATAATCTAAAAAATACAACATAAGAACACCCGAGGAGACATCGCACGGGACAAAAATAAATCAACACCCCTCCTTGGAGGGAAAGGGACAAAACAAAAATAAAAACATAAAACAAAAGGGTAGCAAAATTTTCAGGAGAGTATTCTTCATTCTATAGAAAATATTCTTTACACTTTGGATGAAATGTCGACAGTTACCGATGTAAGCGCCATCAAAGTTTGCATTTTTTTTTTCCAATATTTCTAACTTATTTTCTGTAAAACATTGCACTGTTACAATGTCACTTATATGAAATATTAAAAATTCATTCTGTTTAATACAAGTCAAATAAATTTTATTATTATTTTATTCAACAATTTATACCAAATTAATTTTTAATATTTCATATTCGTTACCGAAGTGATAGTCCGATGTTTTACAGAAAATAAGTCTGAAATATTGGAAAAAAATACAAACTTTGATGTCACTTTTCTCTGTAACTGTTGATATTTCTCCCAAAGTGTAAAGAATATTTTCTTTTCAAAAAATTAATAAGAAGAATTGTGCTAATAACTACAAGACACTGTGTATTTGAATTAGACTTTAATGTATATGTCTATCTCTACATTTTGCTTCTATGATAATATAAAATCATTCAAAATTATTGAATCTTACCTGAAAAGCATAGCCACCCTTCCCCACTTTTTCCAAGCCATAATCTATATTTACAAAATTTACCATTTTGCCGCGAGGTGCAACTTTTTTTTTGTACAATTCCAATGCAACAGGATCGTTTGTGGTCTGAAACAACAAAAAATACTATAAGATCATTCATTATTGTGCTCATTACTTTGCATTGTATCACCAGTATAAGGAGAAGAGATAGTACATACATTTAACTTCTTCAAAAATAGCTAAATAATTTTGTGATGACATAATTAATATTATTAATAAAATAAATAAAGTTTTCACCACTTTATTGAAAAATCAACATGTTTCAAGGCCTAAGGCCCCTTTGTTAGTATACAATTGCATCCTGACAAAGGGGCCATAGGCCTTGAAACATGTTGATATTTTCAATACAAAAAAGTGGTGAAAACTAAGTTTATTTTATTAATAATGCAATACATTTAATTTATTTATGACAAGATATTTGTGCAGGAATAACACAAAATTTCATGAGATATTTGATTACCATTTACAAAACGCTGTTAACTCCTGTATGTCGGTGATGTAACATAGGTCTACCTGTCATACAAAATATGAAATATCTACCTTATTTACGAAAACTAAAACGTCACATTTTTTGTAATCATTGAATAGACATTTTCACACCAAAATTACTAAATTAAACTGTTAGGAATGTACGGATTTTTTAATTAAAAAATATTTATTCATTACTCTCGTATTTTCGGCCAGTGTGCAAGAGAGAGCAGAATATTGTACATCGCAGTTAAATCGAGCAAGAAAGAGCACGATAATACCATACATTTCATGTAGGACAGAGATGGCGGTTGCTTGGGTTTCGGCAAAGGCAAAACAATATAGAAAGAGTACGGTAGAGTCGGGTAACATGTGTTAGACAAAGACGGAGTGCAGGCGACTGAAGCGAGCTGGCGACCGCTTCGCTGTATTCAGTTTCCAATGAAACATCGGCGGAAGCGCACGCAAATTCGATTTCCCATACTTTTATAATAATTAACTAAAATAATGTAAATATGTATGTTTACCTTACATAATTATATAAAGGGACCTTTTAAAAGTCTTATCTGTATCGTATTTATGTATATTTTATCACATATTAAAAACTATGCTGATTTTTAATCAGGTAACGCTGTGTTACTCCACCGTCCCCAAAGTTTTTTTTTTAGCACAGTCTTTTAAGAGTTAAAAAAACCAAGGGGTGTGCAAAATAGGTTAAAATCTATTAATGGCCAAATTAGTCAACATTTCCTATACGGTTCTAAAATTGAAAAGTTCTACGCTGAGGCTGTAGACTTTTCAATTTTTAAGTCAGACAAACATAAATATTTATTATTTATTTACTTTTATTATTCTTTAAAATAATAGTTGATATATAAAGTAGTTGAGTATTAAAAACCTACCCAAACACCATGTTTGTTTTTTTTTAGATTTGAATGTCAATACATTCTCTAAACTCACTCCTACATTTTACATATTAGTTAACAATCATAATAAGTATCAGTTTGAAGTTATTGCTTGTTAAGAATCAGCTTGAGTTTCAAAACATGTCTTTATCCAAATTCATTAGAATAAAATATGAATATTTCCGAGGTTTAATAAAAATTAAAAAAAAAAGAAATTTAACAAAGCAATAACTTCTCACTGATACTTGTTATGATAGTTAACTAATATGTATATAAAATGTAGGAATGAGCTTAGAGAGTGTATTGACATTACACTCTTAAATTACAGAGCAATTTTATTTCACTGATAATAGAATAAACCCCTGATAATACAATGAATATATTAATATCCTTGAACTTCAAAATCAACCTAAATTAAAATGTTTATATTTCAAAAGCCATTAAAAATCAACCTAAATACAAAATGTTTAAATTTCAATATCAATTGTCTGGTTTCAAAATGTAATAAGTCCATTTTAGATGTTCAAATATCTCACGAGATATACAAATTTAATTTAAATTATGTTATTTGGATGTTTTGTTTTTAATTCCTTATTCCATTACTTTTTATTTCATCTTATTCAAGTCATAAACAAGATATAAAAGAGTTTTCTTTGATTTGCCAAAAAAATACTTTTTGGCGTTAGGTAGTTTTTAATATTCAACTACTCATTTTATCTATGAACGATACACTCAACTAACGAAACAATGCGAGTGAAAGTAGCTTGAACCGCCTAATAAATCATTATTAATTTTAATTTATTGCATAAACTCACCTCAAAAAAGTCATAATTGTACGCAATATCTTCAATAAGAACTTTAAGTTCACTCTTTAGAACGTCATATAGATTATTGATAGTTCTGGGAGGCTCAGAAAGGAGGGAAGAAACGATAGAAGCCCCGTAGAACTGATAAAGTAGGAATGTAAAGATGAGCAAAATAAGTGTAACTGTCCTACCACTGAAAATGACGGGACTGTGAAGCAAACCTGAAAATGTTCAAAAAAATCTTTTTTTTTAAATTTGACCATCTGTTTATTTCTTAATTGGTAAATAAACCCAAGAAATAAACAACATTCAATAATTTTATTTGAACAAAATTTATATTAGATAAATATCACTTCGGGGTCACCACTTTAGGGAAGGTTCGTAGGTTGATGGAATGAAAGAGCGGTTGGTTGTTACTGTTTATTTCTTCCAGGAGATATACTCCGGAAGCAAGTAAAAATGTACAACGTTGAACCAAGTTGACTAATGTCGTTGTTTCTTGCCAAATTTTTCATATAATTAATCATGTCATTTGTCCTTATACAAAAAATTTTAAAAAAGTCACATTTAATTTAATTTTCTGATTCATTTAATTTTTGCTTGCTAGATATATGTATATCTAAATAACAACTCTGCATACTTAACTCAAAACTCGGTGTTATTGACTCATTTGTTGTTCTTTTCGCCCACAGAATTCAGGATAACTAGTGAAAACTCACTTCTATGGCTTAATTTGCCATTACTATGGATTATTATCCTCCCACTCTTAACCTTTGACTATGTATTTTCTAAAAATATTATTAAATAAGCTTTTCATTTTCACCTTGTTGGAACAGTGCACTAAGAACAGCCAATAGAATAGTATAACTCCAAGAATTATCCTCCAACACTTCAGCAGCTTGCTGGACACCCTCTGGTTTTAAATAGCGAGCCTGTTACAAAAAATTATAATCACATAACTTTTGGCATAAAAACTTTATTTATTTATTTATTTAAAAAAATTGAATCAAAATCAATTTGATCATTCATAATTTATTATTGAAATATTTGCAAATGTTTAACGTTTTCATTGCTAACTAAACACATCGAGCAGCCAATAAAATGTACAGATCAATCTAAACTGACAAAGAGTGACGAGCCTTTTGCTGAGGCTAGAAACGACTCAAAACCACACTGCTCCATATGTTTTACTTTGGTTAAAACAGAAAAGGCAGCCCAACGTACCTAGTGCGATAGGCTGATGTTATTGCGGCGTACACACTCCCCGAGAGCCTCTTACCGAGGGCCTCAGGGGAAAACAGACAAGAGGCACTCGGCAAGAGCTCACCGTGGGACACCTTCATTTCATCATTTCAAGTGTGGGTACTCGCCAAGATGGACGTAGAGGCTACTGCTGCTGTTTGTCTTTGTTATTGGCTACCATAATTTTTTGTGTGCATACGAATATGAAAAGACAAAAGTCTTTTGCTATTATTGATGAAGTTATGACTTATTATTTTAGTTCAAGTGGCAAAAATAAGATGTATGTAGAACAACATGTTTTTTAAAATTGTTAATAATTTTTAATTTGTTTGCCAAAAATAATTTGTATGTAAGTAATACAATTTTTTTTAAAACAACCTCACTCTAACACAGCTGACAGTTAACCAAAGGAGCATTCGTTCTACCTCCCAAAACCAAGCGAGCCCCTTTAACTCGAGCGCAATATACCAACTTGCGGCCGAGAGGTGGTGAGGCGAGGTGAGAGCGAGCGAGGCGAGATGACGTACATTGCGCAGTGTCAGCAAAGAATGTGTTTATCCTTTTTTCAAGAGATGACTCTTTTCCAAAATTATAAGTTAACAGAAACATTGTGTCCTCTACAAAAAACAAACCTCATGCTGCAACGCTGTTCTCAACAACACTGCTACCAACACCAGGACTCCGAGTGTCGCCCACCACACATTTGGTGCCAGGGGCTTTGTGAAGCCATCTTTTAAACCAGAGTCTTTCGATGGGTGCCTGAATACCAGCGCTGGCCTGAAACCACATCCAGGGGAAAATATTTAATATGAAAAATCATTAAACATGATTAAAAAAAATTTTTCCGAAAAATGCTACATGATTTCATACTTACATTAATTTACTTTTAATATGAAACAAAATACCTGACTTGAAAATATTTTACATTCTAGAAGAAGAAAAAAATATAGGTTATCGTGTCCTCATCAAATTGAAGG
>JADDOH010015101.1:0-55984 GCA_016648135.1 Agrypnia vestita
ATTAATTTATAAATTTTACAAAATTACAAAATTTTTAATATGGTTGAAATAATTATCGCTGTATGCGGTGTATTTTACTTTAAAACATGGCATTTTAATAATGGTTTATTATAAAGTATTGCAATAATGATATTTAGAAAATTAAATTTTATAATGATGTCTTAAACATCCAGCGTTTGTGTGCCGTGCATGATACGGTTGTTTCTTATTCATCCACAAAAAAAAACAATATTTTAATTTTAACTGTTCAGTAAAATATCATGTGAATAAACATTAAATTTAAGTATTTTTTTAATAATACACATTTTTCAGCATATTTCAAATTCTTTCATTGCCATGTTGAACTTTTTGCTGAAAATGCGAACATGAACATTCTTGTGTATGTATTATGTTTCCTCTGTAATAAACATTGTATAAATTATGTACATATATTAGAAACATAAGATCAATTCAATCTGAATATGAACAATTTGTCATATGCAAATTTCCAAGTAACTTGTTGCTATCTGCTTCTTAACATATTCTTTGTAAACATTTTCTCTCTTATATATCTGTATACATCATCGAAAGATGATATTTACCGAGCTTTTTCGCATTTTAAGTTACGGCGTAACAAAACCCCTATAAAAGCGACGGTTTTGTTTGTTCACTCCAAAACTCAACCCTTAAATATAACCACGGGGTGCTTAATGGCATGCAGGTTAATACGTAAATATAAAAACAGTCAATGATATTGTATGGTTTAAGATATATTTATTTAATAGAAATTATAATTACTACTTACAGAAAAAAAATAGTTTTCAAGTACTCACACATGATAGAAAACTATTGGACTAGCGTTTCCCATAATAGTTAAGTATATTAACGGGTGAACTATGAGCAGAATTTTATTGAGGTCTGATTACGCCCTAATTAATAGTCATAAGATAAAATTGCTTTTTATAAGGTTCACATTACATACAATTATATAAATATTATTTTCCCATTTTAAAATGAGAATATTACCTACTTCTCTAAGACTACCTGCTGCCTAGAAAAAAAGATAATTTAAAGAAAAGGACGCGTCTTCAAGAATTATCTTCCTTCGATCTTTATTTCCCTCCTGTTCCCCTCCATTATTATATTTGACCTTCCTAAGCTATTGCATCCTATTGGTCTTATGTTCAGCAATGTCTTCTGTGATTACAGTTTATAATATTTTAGTTTTCTATTTGTCTGTCCGTCTGTACGTAACTTCCTTTAACGTCCGTAATTATATTCAAATTCATGACTAAAAAACGAAATTACACGGCTGGAAGTAGGGCGTGAACCTGGGACGTGCAAGTGACAGGCGGCGCCCTACGCACATCGCTACCACCGCTTCTCCGTGGAACATCAAAAAGATACTATAAATATACATTAGGGCTTAGCAAAAACGCGAACTAATGTTCCCTCATTTTTAACGGGTTACAGCTAGTTTTCTAAAATAAAATCGGTCTCCTTTCTTTCAACTGTTCATAGGGTTTCTACTAATCATAGTAAAATTGATAAAGTAGAGTTAAAAAAAATGCATTATCATAGTTTTAAATAAATTGTACAAGAATAACGAGACGAAAAAAAACATTAAATTGTTTTTGTGTATTATTGTAACACATATAATAATATTGAATTTTGAAGCACAGAGTTCTTACACTGAGTATATTGTATTCCATTTATATGGCTAAACCAAAACTTGTATATTTTATAATCCCCTGCTAAATACTTTTGTAAGGTGGGTGTTGATGTTTTCTCATAGATTGTGTTTTTAAAATGGCTATTACTATATCTAGTAACCGATTTGCATATGATGCATAATTAATTTTCACGATAAATGTTAGCCAATATTTTATTTTTTATTATTTTCCTGAATATTTTTAGGAACGTATTTAATTTAAAAAAAAGTTATTAGTCCAAAGCTAAATCTATGTTTTGGTTTAATTATTTACTAGCCGTTCGTACCCGGCGTTGTACGTTGGGTTAAGGATGAAGTTGAAAATAAATTTGTGGGGGGAAACAAAGGTTTGATTCGAAGGGTATAGATTTGCATCGAAAATATATCAGGGAGAAGATAAAAGGTAAAATGGGAAGGAGAGGAAATGTCACCTTTGTAACTCGCCAGGTCCTAAAGAAAAAGTTTACAAATTTTGAGTCCGATCGGTCGAACTGTACAGATTTGCATCGAAAATATATCAGCGGAAAATATATCGCATATGGTACGCGCCGAGTCCTTAAGAATAAGTTTCCAAATTTGGAGTCCGATCGGTCAAACTGTACAGATTTCCATCGAAAATATATCAGGGGAGGGGAAGAGTTAGAGGAATAGGGGGAAATGTCGCGTATGTCACCCGCCTAGACCTTAAGATAAGTTTCTTAATTTTGAGTCCGATCGGTCAAACAGTACAGATTTATATCGAAAATATATAAGGGGAGGGGAACGGTTAAAAGAATAGGGGGGAAATGTCGCAAATGTTACCCGCCGAGTCCTTAAGAATAAGTTTCTTAATTTTGAGTCCGATCGGTCAAACAGTACAGATTTATATCGAAAATATATCAGGGGAGGGGAACGGTTAAAAGAATAGGGGGGAAATGTCGCAAATGTTACTCGCCGAGTCCTTAAGAATAAGTTTCCAAATTTTGAGTCCGATCGGTCAAACGGTACGAATTTGCATCGTATGTATATATTAACTAGTTCTTCTTACCCGGCGTTGCACGGGTTAAGGATTAAGTTTAAAAAAAATTTTTGAGAGTAAACAAACGTTCGATTCGAATAATATAGATTTGCATCGAAAATATATAAGCGGAGGGGAAGGGTTAAAATAGTAGGGGGAAATGTCGCATATGTTACCCGCCGAGTCCTAAAGAATAAGTTTCCAAATTTTGAGTCCGATCAGTCAAACGGTACAGATTTACATCGAAAATATGTTAGGGGGAGGGAAATGAGTATTAGAATAGGGAGAAAATGTTTCCTACGTTACCCGCCGAGTCCTAAAGAATAAGTTTTCAAATTTTGAGTCCGATCGGTCAAACGGTACAGATTTGAATCGAAAATATGTCAGGGGGAGGGGAAGAGGTATGAGAATAGGGACGAAATATTATCTATGTTACCCGCCGGGTCCTAAAGCATAAGTATGCAATATTTGAATCGAATCGGACAAACGGTGTAGATTTGTATAGAGAACAGACAGATATCGTTTTTTATAGGTATAGATATACTTTCTATAGAGAAGTTTTAAAACTCCAAATTTAATATAAAAAAACATTTTATAAAGAACGAATATTTAAGAAGTCCGCAACGACAAGTATCTATATGTTAAGGTTAATACACAAATTCATAAAATATGACTAAAAGTTACTAAAAATCCACGCGTACAAAGTCGCTTGGGTAATAAATAATTAAAAAAATAGACTGGAGAGAGAATAGAATAGAGAAAAAGAGAAAAGAAGAGAGCTTTCGACTTATAACTATATACTATATCTCTTACCGTTAAGTCAGCGGTCATTAAAAAACGCATCGCTTGACCATTTTTCGTCGACTTGTTAATTAGTTGTAAAATAGGTCACCACGATAAGCCTTTTATTTTAACGGGGTAATATAGAGCCTTTGTCTTCCCTGAAAGTCCATTCTAAATATGGGTAAAAAAAATTGAAATAAGAGTAGTTTCGGAGATTACCCCCTACATTGAAAACTTACAAACTTTACCTCTTAATATGGAATAATAAATAATTTTATTTTAAATTTGAAAAAAAAAAACATCACTATGTTTCAGGTAGGTAGGTAAGGGTTAAGTAAATTTTATTTTCGCTTGAAAACTACCAGAAGTAGCGCTCTGGCTATCTGAGAGTTGTGTAAGTAATAGAATGCCCAGGATAGTAATCACGAGCATCCATTGTGTATTCCCCAGAGAGGAAATCTTTCTTATAGTAACGATGTCAAAAGGAGATATGAATATTTCTCGATAAAAAGGGTTTTGCTCTGTTTGTTATCTTAGCGCTTGTATCACTGAAGGGATATGGGATACTTTGAGTGTAAATAGAGCCATGACAGGAATACAGATGTTGTTCAGGTTAACTTTGATATATTTAAGGCCTGTCTTTCGCTGAGAAACTATCTGTCTATTTGGAAAATAATACAAAGAACGTGATCCAATTACACTTCAGTAAAAATAAATATATTTAGGACGTTTTTATAAATATTAATAACTTGATGGATGTTATACTTATTCAAACATTATTATATTTTATATTTTTTTATCATAATCGGCTTAACAATATAATCTCATAATGTTATTGTTTGAATTATTATAAGTTTAGTTAACAGTCTGTGTTTCTGAATATTCTGAGTCCAAGAACACAATACTGGATTTCATCCCCAGGGGGACATCATTAATCAAAATATATTACGGATGTCTCATATCTAGAAGCTACATATTTTTTATTTTATTTTACGTAAGACGTAATCATCACTGTTGACTATACAATCCATGGTGAGTCTTGGCATCTTGGAGAGTACTCCTCCACTCCTCTCAGTCTTGTTCCAACTCTCTTCACTTCTGGATGTTCTGGATGTCCTTGGTCATCCAAAACATAACATTATCGTTCCATCTTAATTTTTTCCTTGCTACTCTACTTCGCCCTATTTGTCTTGAATTCAGCTGGGACTTCGGTGCTTGTTATTCAGTCGTAAATGTTGTGATGCTTAGAGCTCCTTTAATAAACTATATATTTCAATTTCAATTTCAATTTCAATTTCAATTTATATTTATTACATAATATGTACATTACAAACATTCTGTTCAATGCATACATATTATTAACTTACATCTAAAAATATACATATACACATATACATACACATCCATATACACATATACATAAACACATATGTATACATACATACACATATACATATACATACATACACACACACACATATATAGAGTTGCTTGTCAAGTCACACATCTGAAACCGGTCAAAAGAAATAGTCTAATATAAATTTTCATAAAAGGTCGAAATACAAAGGTAACGAATTCTATTATACTGTGATATGTCTAAACCGTATAATGTTTTAAAAAAATGAAGACAATTAACAAAAATATTTTTGCCGCAATACAGAATATATTCTTAAAATATATTAATGTAGTAACGAGGTGATAGAATCAGGTGAAATTACGCATTGTTAAAATCTCTCTAACACTCTATAATACACTGAATCAATATGGAACGGGGACATTCTCGTAAACACTGGAAATTTCGAGGAATCTACAGAAATGGAGAATCGCTAGAAGTTGAGAACCGCTAGAAATAGAAATGGAAAGAATCGCAAGATATAGAAAGAATTCGAAGCATCGACAATCGTTTTGGCAGCAGAACGGTGTGACCAATGCGTGATTGGTCGAGTGATAGATATTGAGCGAGTACCTATTTAAGTGAGAAGTTTTTCTAGTGCGAAATCGAACAAGTTATTTTAGAAAGTGATTATAGTGTAAGAAAGATCTTTAATGAGTGCGAATCAAGAAATATGTAATAATAAGTGAGTGGAATATTCTGGAAACATAAGGTAACTGTAAATTCAAGAACGGTACTCTTATTTGGTTCATGTCCGGTGATTTTGCATTGTAAATATTTTTTATTTTTTATTTTTCTATATTCTTATTATTATTATTTTATTTAAAATAGAGATGTGAACACGGAATTCGTGTCACATCAATGTTCTTACTATTTGCAAATTAAGCTAAATGCTTGTGCTATGAAAATAGGACTAACTTGCTTGTCTGGAGTGAGAATCGAACCTGCGACCTTTGGATCACGAGGCGAGAGTCCTAACCACAAGACCAATAAACAATGTTTCATTAATTAATTAGTTTCATTTGCCTCTCACAGCCACGTCCCGTGACAATATGTATGGAAATGAACATAATATTTGATGTTAATAGTTTTTTTTTCTAATTTAAAACACAAATACCTACAATTTTTTTTCGTATTTAGATTTCCATGGTCAGATTGTTGCATTAAAATGTTCAGCTTATTTTCAATTACAAAGCTATTATATAAATAAAGCTTTTTTTTTCAATTAAAAAGCGAAAGAAAAATATATTTTGCCACCTAATCTTATTTTTTGTAGAAAATTATTATTTAATAATTTCTTCTTCAAAAACATTATTAATATAAGTAATAAAAATAAACTTAATTTTGACCACATTTATATTGAAAAATATCAACATGTTTCAGAGCCCATGGCCCCTTCGTCAGGATACAATTTTAATAATTGTTTTTTATTTGTTTGGATTAATATACCTTATATATTTGAAATACTATAGCATCTTATTTTGTATTCGGTGGCTTAAGTTGGAGAACGGCCGTAACTAGCTATTTAAAAGTCATTATGCTCAGCAATGTTATATTTTGTACATAAAGACTCGAATCTAACACTACCGTTAAATAAACTTAACACCTGAGATATTAAAGACGTCCTTATCGTGTTCCGTAATTTGAATAAACACTGTTTATAGCGTCTTATTTTCCCTTACAAAAGAAAACTCCAAATATAGAAGAAAAAATAATGAAACTACGTTACCGTAATAAAAGGAATATTTTTCTCGGAATAATGTAATGGTTTCTCTTTAACGAGCGTCTCGTTTGCCTCAATTTATAAATATAAGAAGCAAATATTTACAGTGAAACCCAGATGATTTTCTTCAATTGATGTAAATGAAAAGAATTTGAGTATTATAATAATGCAGGCATTGTAAAGCTTTTACTTCTTTATATTTTACCAGACAAAAAAGTTTTAACTATGACAAGTTGAAATAATTAGGTTTACCTTATCTAGCGGGTGTTTTTTTAGGTTATAGATAACAAAATAAGAACTTAAATTATATTTCGAACTAGCTGTAACCCGTCAAAAATGACGGTACTTTTTCATCTCGGTTCCTAAGGAATAAGTGTGTATTTATTTTATTTTAAAAAAAATTGTAAAATAATTTATATTTCGAAAAAAAAAATACTATAAAGAAGTTACGGACGTTAGACGAAGTTATAGGGACAGACAAATGGATGAACGGACGGACAGACAGACAACGAAATTATTATACCTAATTGGGATCAATCATATTCTGCTTTTCTTATTACTGAGCTTATAATAAGATTGCAGAGCACTGCTTTGCCAAGTTAATATTTTTATCAAAATCCTTGTTCGGTCTCGCGTTTTTGAACGAGTAAACTTTTTAACTACCCACTTCTTAGAGCCTGCAAAATTAGGCAAATGAGAGACCTTGCAAATAAATAATGAACTATATTGGTGGACCCAAGCAACCGACGCAACACAGGACGGAGAGCGGCGGAATAGTGCTGCCCCCGTGAAGTGAAAAGGTCCCGACTCAATTTTTATAAAGGGGAAGAGGAAGAAGAACTGTTCTTACTATTCATAAATTATTGTAACACGAGGATCATTTTTATTAAGAATATTCTATAGGTACAGGTTTAGAATAATTCAATGCGAGAAAATATTATTGATTCTAATTTAACCGTAAATATCGCTTCTCTATTAGTTTACATAATATCCCAATTATAATAATTTCGTTGTCCGTCTATCCATCCGTCCATCTGTCTGTCCGTTTGTCCGTCTGTCCGCGTCGTTCGTAACTTCGTGTAACATCCGTAATTTCGTTCGAATTCGAGGCTGCTGAAAAAAACAAATTAAATGTAGGGAAATTGAACCACGGGCGATCAAACTCGAACGCCGAGACCCAAGGAAGACGCCGTCACCGTATGTGCGGGACCTTTGAAAAATAGGCTACAATATTATCAAAGAAGTGAACAGTTGATTAATAAACGATATATTCGCAACCTGCGGCGTCTTCTGCCGTGGTGTAGGGAAAATTTTATTTTTGATTTCATTTTGGTGTTTATTTTATTTATAATATTAATTATTTAATTATGGTGTCACGTTAGTTTTTCGCACAATCGCCAGGGTTCATTTATCGGCAGGTGAAATATAAAAAAAATATTATTTAAAAAATATTAAGTCGTTATTATTTATTATTCACGGATATACGGCTATGAATAAGTAAATAATAATATATTTTATTTATTTTAAATTTTAAATAACTCATAAAAAATATAATAAAAGATTTGGTCTGGCTGAGAATCGAACCCAGCATCTCTCAAATACTAAGCTAGCGTTCTAGGATCTAAGCCATACCCCCGAATGTGCGTCGCGCCACATTTTACACATATAAATTGTTTAACGAATTAATTTTATTTTGTATTATTCTCCCATATTATTTTTACCCAAAATACGGTTATAAATATTTTGGATCACGAGGCGAGAGTCCTAACCACAAGACCAATAAACAATGTTTCATTAATTAATTAGTTTCATTTGCCTCTCACAGCCACGTCCCGTGACAATATGTATGGAAATGAACATAATATTTGATGTTAATAGTTTTTTTTTCTAATTTAAAACACAAATACCTACAATTTTTTTTCGTATTTAGATTTCCATGGTCAGATTGTTGCATTAAAATGTTCAGCTTATTTTCAATTACAAAGCTATTATATAAATAAAGCTTTTTTTTTCAATTAAAAAGCGAAAGAAAAATATATTTTGCCACCTAATCTTATTTTTTGTAGAAAATTATTATTTAATAATTTCTTCTTCAAAAACATTATTAATATAAGTAATAAAAATAAACTTAATTTTGACCACATTTATATTGAAAAATATCAACATGTTTCAGAGCCCATGGCCCCTTCGTCAGGATACAATTTTAATAATTGTTTTTTATTTGTTTGGATTAATATACCTTATATATTTGAAATACTATAGCATCTTATTTTGTATTCGGTGGCTTAAGTTGGAGAACGGCCGTAACTAGCTATTTAAAAGTCATTATGCTCAGCAATGTTATATTTTGTACATAAAGACTCGAATCTAACACTACCGTTAAATAAACTTAACACCTGAGATATTAAAGACGTCCTTATCGTGTTCCGTAATTTGAATAAACACTGTTTATAGCGTCTTATTTTCCCTTACAAAAGAAAACTCCAAATATAGAAGAAAAAATAATGAAACTACGTTACCGTAATAAAAGGAATATTTTTCTCGGAATAATGTAATGGTTTCTCTTTAACGAGCGTCTCGTTTGCCTCAATTTATAAATATAAGAAGCAAATATTTACAGTGAAACCCAGATGATTTTCTTCAATTGATGTAAATGAAAAGAATTTGAGTATTATAATAATGCAGGCATTGTAAAGCTTTTACTTGTTTATATTTTACCAGACAAAAAAGTTTTAACTATGACAAGTTGAAATAATTAGGTTTACCTTATCTAGCGGGTGTTTTTTCTGGTTATAGATAGGAAAATAAGAACTTAAATTATATTTCGAACTAGCTGTAACCCGTCAAAAATGACGGTACTTTTTCATCTCGGTTCCTAAGGAATAAGTGTGTATTTATTTTATTTTAAAAAAAATTGTAAAATAATTTATATTTCGAAAAAAAAAATACTATAAAGAAGTTACGGACGTTAGACGAAGTTATAGGAACAGACAAATGGATGAACGAACGGACAGACAGACAACGAAATTATTATACCTAATTGGGATCAATCATATTCTGCTTTTCTTATTACTGAGGTTATAATAAGATTGCAGAGACAATGCATCTTCAACGAATATCTTACCACATCCCAACTCGCAATAACAGACATTCACCTACTTTTCATCTCCCCTTTTGTAAGACCAACTCAAAACAAAACTCCTTTATGTACAGATCCACAAATTCATTTAACACAAACTATCACCACATTGACATTTTCAACGCAACAATAAGAAACATAAAACAAACAATAGCTACACTACCGCACCCAAACTAATTTGTACATTATATCTTCCCTTCTACTCCCGTCCCACATTCCCCTCCACCCTCTCCATTCGCTATTAATGTATGTTAAAGTCAATTTTTAAATTCAGTGGAAAATTTTTAAGATTGTTTTAAAATAAATAAATAAATACACAAATACACACACTCACACAAACTCACTATTGGACATGTTTTTTCTTATTTTTTTATCGATTGTATATATGCGTTTTCTTGTAATTGGCCCAAAACTCTGTACATCAATTATTGTTTTTTTTCAAGATTGATTAATTATATGGCTGTAAGAAAACCAATAAATGAAAATAAAAATAAAAAATAAAAAGAGCACTGCTTTGCCAAGTTAATATTTTTATCAAAATCCTTGTTCAGTCTCGCGTTTTTGAACGAGTAAACTTTTTAACTACCCACTTCTTCGAGCCTGCAAAATTAGGCAAATGAGAGACCTTGCAAATAAATAATGAACTATATTGGTGGACCCAAGCAACCGACGCAACACAGGACGGAGAGCGGCGGAATAGTGCTGCCCCCGTGAAGTGAAAGGGTCCCGACTCAATTTTTATAAAGGGGAAGAGGAAGAAGAACTGTTCTTACTATTCATAAATTATTGTAACACGAGGATCATTTTTATTAAGAATATTCTATAGGTACAGATTTAGAATAATTCAATGCAAGAAAATATTATTGATTCTAATTTAACCCTAAATATCGCTTCTCTTTTAGTTTACATAATATCCCAATTATAATAATTTACCCGTCTATCCATCCGTCCATTTGTCTGTCCGTTTGTCCGTCTGTCCGCGTCGTTCGTAACTTTGTGTAACATCCGTAATTTCGTTCGAATTCGAGGCTGCTGAAAAAAACAAATTAAATGTAGGGAAATTGAACCACGGGCGATCAAACTCGAACGCCGAGACCCAAGGAAGACGCCGTCATCGTATGTGCGGGACCTTTGAAAAATAGGCTACAATATTATCAAAGAAGCGAACAGTTGATTAATAAACGATATATTCGCAACCTGCGGCGTCTTCTGCCGTGGTGTAGGGAAAATTTTATTTTTGATTTCATTTTGGTGTCTATTTTATTTATACTATTAATTATTCAATTATGGTGTCACGTTAGTTTTTCGCACAATCGCCAGGGTTCATTTATCGGCAGGTGAAATATAAAAAAAATATTATAAAAAAAATATTAAGTCGTTATTATTTATTATTCACGGATATACGGCTATAAATAAGTAAATAATAATATATTTTCTTTATATTAAATTTGAAATAACCCATAAAAAATAAAAATAAAGATGTAATCTGGCTGAGAATCGAACCCAGAATCTCTCAAATACTAAGCTAGCGTTCTAGGATCTAAGCCACACCCCCGAATGTGCGTCGCGCCACATTTTACACATATAAATTGTTTAACGAATTAATTTTATTTTGTATTATTCTCCCATATTATTTTTACCCAAAATACGGTTATAAATATTTTTTGCGGGTAAAATTTAATATCAGCGTCGGAACTTTCTTATTTTTTAACGTATAAAAATACGAATTAATTTAATTTGCATATCCCAATTATTCTACTAAACGAAATTATTATGATTGGGATATTCAAAATTTTTGTTTTTCGTGTATCGTCTGTAACTTTTTTAAAGTATAAAATTTTTTCTTTTTTTTCTTATATATATAAAAAAATAAATACATATTTTTTAGAAACCGACAAGTAAAAGTACCGTCATTTTTGACGGGTTACAGCTAGTATATATAAATTACTTAATTCTTTATACATATATGGTACAAAAAGATTAAACACATACCAGCGATACAGATTGGTGGCAACAAAAACAAAAGAACACCAATGTTTAAATAATTATAAATCCAGAGTCACAAATATATTGAATCATGCGCAATAGTACTAATGACAAAATATTTATACCCTTAAAAACATATTAAAAATTTCCAAACTACTGTTGTAAGTATGTTTAAACAATATATCACCAAATTTCGTATAAGTACGTACGTGTCTACGTACAAGTATACAATATTTAAGTATAAGAAGAATAATCGCTGATTTAATGATACAATGTAAAATTATAAACGGTTACCTTGATCTACAAAATGTTCATTGCGAAATTTAAATCAGAGTCCCGTCAATACGGAGTATATTTAATTAATTTTTTTTAATGCGAGTGTCGGTTCTCTGCATTACTTAGACTAATTATTACGTATAATATTCTTCATCCGCAAAAGCAATTTACAGGGTTTTTCGGAAAACATTAATAACCTCGCAGGACTATATTCCTGCTTGATTATGAAAATTTTCAAGCAGCCATGACCTAATATCAATAGTTATGGAGTTATGCAATATCAAAGTTTGCATATTTTTTCAATATTTCTGACTCATTTTTTTACAAAACGTTAAACTATCATTGCAGTATCTTAAATCGATTACGAAAATTTTATGCGTTTCAATACAAGTTAAATAAAATTATAAAAACCGTGCAGAAATTCCAATTGGCATTGCAAGATTTTATTGTTTTATTTGACTTGTATTAAAGGGAATGAATTTTTCATATTCGATAAAAGTTATTGTAGTGATAGTCCAATGTTTTACAAAAAATAATTCAGAAGTATTGAAAAAATTGCAATCTTCGATGTCGTATATCTTCTGAACATTTTCGACTTATAATTAAAGCAAGAATAAAGATTTTTTAATATTTTAAAAATAACCCTATATACACATTTTAAGATGGCAAATCAAAATTCAAAATTTAAACTTAATTGCAATTGACAATACGATCATTGATGCAACAGATAAAATAAATTCCTTGTATGATTATACCTTTTGTAAAATAATATTGTAACGTAATATGATATTATTTAATTAAATGACGTTATGTTATACCATCAAGGATAAAATTTGTGGGCACGTAATGTGTGTGTTTATGCTAAACTTAATAAAATAAAAATTAAATATATTACCGAGTATGAATTATTCTGCAGAGTGGCGAGTTTTATTCCGCATTACATAATAAAATAGTGTAGGGACTCTTGTGTTTCTAGTACCTGCATGTATTCGTGTATTATTTTAATTTTAATACCTAATTTCCTTGCAAAGGTTTTAATACCCTATGCAAGGAAATAATATTTATTACTATTATTATCAATTATATATTCAATAACGTTTTACACACTTTTTTAAAATATAGGGAAAAATATTAATGTTGTCATCTACGTTATAATGCAAAAGACAAAAGAAAGAAAATAGCATTTTAAATACCTAACCGTTTTCATTTAAATATTTTGTCGACGAATAAATTTATTCTGAAAATACAACTCAATATTTAATTTGTAACCGATTTAAAAAAAATTCTACACGTATATTTCTGTATTTTTATATTCTCATATGAATAACTCATATTTTTTAACATGAAACTACAATACGTGTTAAGGTTAGTTGCTCAGTTAAGTATAACATACTTAATTATAAGATTGAATAAGACTTTCATAAAATTATGATAACTAAAATACGTTTTTTTTCAATAAGTGGCTCAATTATACAGTATAATTATCTGACAAGAAAAAAAGTAACCCGTAAAAACCAAGTTTTTATTATACGCCCTTTTTTTGTAAAATATAGCAACGACGAATTAAAACATATAACATAACACTAAACTTAGAGTAATTTAATATATTTCTAAAATGTCAGATGTTTTGAGCTTTGATAAGACATTTCATGCTTTGAAGATTAAATTCTAAAAACATGTGTCAGTCAATTTAGATTTTCTAAATTCGTAGTGAAGTACCTATTATGTATACCGACGGAGTAATTCAAAATTTATAAAATATTATATATCAATAATTTATAAAATATTCCGCGACGTTATCGGGCCGCCGTAATCAAACTTTTCTAATGATTCCAATTTGAAATAACCAATAAAATTTCTAAAAATTCGAAATTATACTATAATTATTAATTTTTTTAACGAAAATTTGATTGATCTTCTTGATCGTCGCCACGAGTCTACTTGCCAAGTTTCAGCTCAATTGGATCACGAGAAAAGGGTTAAAATCTATCCAAAGTTTTTTCACCCGGCAAGCCGGCAAGCAAGCAGACGCCACGAGTTAATATAAAGGGAGTAAAAATAGAAGACAACATAACGTTAAAAAATCATATAAATTATTCTTATTTTTATTGGATCAAAAGTTATGTAGGTAATAAAAATATTATTCAATATATCAGTATTATTTTTTTTTTATATTTGTCTATTAAATTAAATAACCATTAAAGGTACTTATATTAATAAATTTTATATAATATATATACTGATATAATATCTATACTTATATAAAAAATATAAGTACCTCTATATAGTAATAACTTTTTTTCTAATTTGAAATGACAATTAAACTTAATTTTTGTTGACAGCCTTGAAATGTTCAAATCAATGAAAAAAATAAGCGGAATAATAATCCAAACATAAATTCAAATGTTCTCATTATTAAAATATTTGGCCAAATTATTGACATTATATTTTTTTCCAGGGGTCACGCACCAGCCTGAGTTTGGGGAACCCCTATCAAACCTAACAGTTCCCGTGGGAAGAGATGCCATATTCAGATGTCTGGTAGTCCATCTCGGAGGATATAGGGTAACAAGATAAAACAATTATCTCATGTTGCAATCTTACTTAAGTTTCTGAATACCTCCCGTGTCTAGTTTTCTGGGATATTCTGCCGTATATATCTGATCTCTCTGGCCGGTTCAAAATCAGCTCTGATGATGGACCCTGCAGTAGGATCTGAAACGTTGGGTAGAGATGTCCGATATATACGGCAGAATATCTCAGAAAACTACACACAGAAGTTTCTGAACGGCGTGAAAACCTGAGAACATTTCTAAATACCTATTTAAAATTTTTAACTTTAATAATATTTTTAAGTAAATAATACATTCTATGAACGCGATAACTGGATTTTGTCCCCAAAGGGATAATTATAGAAGATTAGTTATTTATTCTAAGGGTGGAATTGATAATGTTACATTGTGTAAAGTGAACACTTAACCCTGCGAATATAGATCATAAGCCCTGTGGCCACCCTGTAAAGGCTTCCATACAGGTTTCTCATATAAATAGCTTCATCTCTGAGAGATTATACTATAATTCATTCTAGTTTAAATTTGTTTAGATAATCATGAAAATTTATGGAGTGAGTTTTAAGACTAAAATGTTATATGAGATTTAAAAAGCTATGAATAAGAATCAAACTAAATAACTAACTAACCATCACACCGTTTCCTCGCAGGAGTAGGCAAAGAGGATAGAACGCCATATTCCTCTACCTTGGCACACTATTTTTGTTTCTGTTACATTTATACATCTTCTACGGTAGTTGAGGCTTTTAACAGGGTCATCCTCCAATACTTAATAGAATCTGATCAGGTCTTTCGCGGACGCCCTCTATTCCTGTTACCTTCAACACTT
This sequence comes from Agrypnia vestita, assembly GCA_016648135.1. NCBI lineage: Eukaryota > Metazoa > Arthropoda > Insecta > Trichoptera > Phryganeidae > Agrypnia > Agrypnia vestita. The sequence continues at coordinate 15,387 of JADDOH010015101.1, forward strand.
GCCCTGTATATTTTCTTAACCATCTTTTCCTCGATCATACGTTCTACATGACCAAACCATCTCAGCACTCCTTTCTTTATAGTAGCATACGAATCAAGGTAATTTAATAAATTTTTTTTAATCTAAAATCTATTTTTCTTCCTTTTACAAATTCTTTAATTTGAAATAGGAACCAATGCATAAACTAAGCACGGTGTTATCTTTCTCCATTATATTGCTATGACAGACATGAAAGCATGTTGTTTGCTATGTCCATCTTAATACATCTTCCTAGTCAATTACACTACTATTTTAATAGTCAATTTCACTAAGTTTTAAATTTTTTTTCGTAATTTCTTTCAAATTTCTCATAAGAAAATTAATAATTTTATTGCTAGTGTATCATTTTAAGTACATTTTTATATTAAGATATATTATAAATGGTAATATTGTGTAAATTAAGCGTAATATATTGAATTCGAATCATAAGTACATATAATAAAAAATGCCATTCATTCCTCATAATTTTCAATTAGTTCTCGTTTAATATATATATATATATATATATATATATATATTTATATATATAATAGATATATACATATATATATATTATAAAATATCCGATTACTAATACATTCGTGGATTAATGAAAGGCGTTTCTTGAATGTGAAACAAAATAGTAACGTTGATTGATAACAACAAATGTTATTTTTAATACAAGGTATGTTGTTCCTAGGTGGGCTGGGTTAAGGCAGATACAAAGGCCATACAAGCCATCCACGACCACGTGATCACCCACAATCCACGCGTGTCCGTGTCCCACAGCGACCACTCCACGTGGTATCTTCACATCAGGAATGTTCAGGAGGAGGACCGCGGTCAGTACATGTGCCAGATCAACACCGATCCGATGAAAAGTCAGGTGAGATCAAAGCCACAGTAAAATATCAAAAATGTAGACACGCATTTAAATTTTGATAAATAAATATGCAATAAATTATACATTTAGAATAATTTCTAGATTCGAGAATAAGTAATTTTCTTTTACAATATTCTCAATCGTGCTGTAGGTGAAGACATTTAGTAATTTCACTAAAATTATTGTGATTTTTTTTTATTATAAAAAAGTTTAATTTAATTTTTTAGTGTACAAATCATTTAATGATTTTCTATTTCTCCAATGCTTTACGATATCTAAACAAGATATCTTAATTTTAAAATTGTCAAAAATACTTTCATATCTGTCATCACATGATCATCTTAAGAGCTCATTTTTTTAAATTGAATTCACAATAAGCACCAAAAATCCTCAAAATAAGTATGTAGTTTATTCTTGCGTTACAGGATTTTATATATAAGATCTTGTACGTAAAATAAATATTCATATTATTATATGGGTGGGTACATATATCATACAACATAATACATACCCGTATATAAGTAGAAACAGATTAGTCAGAATATTTGTAGCTAAATTCATCACAAAAATTCAACAAAATAAAGAACTCGTTGAATTTTAAGTCGAAAAGGCTAGCAAATTTTCCAGCTCAAGGCTGAATCTATCAAATTTGACACCTACAGGTAAAACGCTGTAAAATATAATTTCCAATTTTGAAGCTCTTATTGATTGTTGGTGGTTGTTGATTGATGATAGTTGATTGGTGGTGGAATTTAAATGTAATGTTTCCATTAAAGCACCTTTTAATTTTTTCCACTACTTATTATTTTTTTATCGTACCGATTTCAGCCTACCACGGTCATCTTCAAAATATCAAAGAAAAACGTACTAGTCTGAAAATGGCCATGATAGACTGAAAACGGTGCAGTGAAAAATATGTCAGTGCTGTAAGATATGTCAAAAAAATATATCTTATAGGTAACACAACGACACGATGTCTCAGATATGGGATGAAAATAAGAATAAGTGTATTTAAAATAACGTTCTTCGTCTCCTTACCGCATCCTTGTAGGGAAGATTAGTTGATTTCATCACAGCCTTGTCCACGTCTTCATTAAAAATATGTCTACGGTATTTGGCTGAAAGTTATTCGTCCAATACCCTGCCTTTTTTCATATTTGAATATCATTAGAACCGATTTTCTGGCAATATAATAAATATTGTGCTCATTCGAAAAAAATTGTAGATTTATTTTCTCATCTCTTTAAAAGATGGCGCAAATATAACATGACCATATCGTCGGCATAATTATGGTTCAAATTCAGCTATCTAAAGCTAAGCCGTGAGCTTGTTAAGATTATAGTGAAGCCATTCTTCCTTTATAAAATGAAAGAAACACTGAAGTATAAAGTAGATAATGGGCATGTTTTAGTCAAAGGATTATTAATTTTGTTAGTGTGAGAATTATTAGGTATTAATTATTAAGTAAAGTACCTTTGCTCATGACCATACAGAGTTATTTTATATTCATTTTGAAATGTGAATAACAATTATTAAACTATATTGAAGTACTTAAATACTAAAACTTTACTAAGTTTATATAATAATTCATGAGAATTATTATTTTGAAATTTCACTAAACTATTGAATATATTCAATTGATCGATTTTTAAAATAGATTTAAATTTCATACAATAAGGTATAAGAAAAATACACGCTTATGTGTATGTTCATATATAATTCTCTTATAATTGTAGTTAAGAAACAATAAAAATGATAAATAAAATAAATAAACTAGTTTATGATCACAATCTTAGGTAGTTAGAGGATATAATACCTCACTCTTCTATACTGGCACTCCACGTTTTCATACATTTTCTCATGCGCGGTCTTCGGTAGTTGAAGCTTTTAACATGACCGGTCACGAGTGGTTCCTCTGATCATGATGACCTCTGTCCCTGTTTCCTTCAAGATCACCTCATAATATCTATACTATTCCCCCCTCATTAATACGTTCCACATGAAAAAACCATCTCAGTGATTCTTTCTGAATTGTAATGACTATGCAATACTCGTTCCTTATTTACTTATAATGTTGGAACAAATAATTTTTGTAAATAATAATATTTGAGTTTGATCTTAATAGTTGACCAGATTGAAAAAAAAAGGATATTTATCGTCCTCGATTAGGGATAAATCAAAAAACATTGTAAATACAGGAAATTAATTATCTTTTTTCCCCATTAATTATCATATTAATTAAATTAATCATTACTTTAAGCCTTAAACAAAAAAATAGCTTTTAGATTCGCATAATTAAGAAGTTCTTTCAAGAATTCTTCGAAATAATATTTTATGTGTTGTATAATTTAAATTGAAAATAAGTACAATAATAAAATTAAAGGTGTGTTGACTCTGCGCGCATCCATTATGCATGCGTGACGAAAGCTACCTGGTTAATAATTAAACAAAGATTTCTTCGAAGAGCCCGTCTTGAATAATATATGTTCGGGGACAGAAATTGTACTAAAACGTCCTTTTTAATACGAGATTTTTCATAATAACCCTACTTTTCTGCCTTAAAAATCTTCGTTTTCTTTTTTTATAGCGAAGTTCAGAGTGGTACAAAAAGTCGAAAACAGATTTGGAAGATGCTCGTAAGATTTTGTTTTGTGGATAACAAAGTGGATAACAATAATATTTGTCGCCTTCTGAGATAAGTGAATTGCTCAATTTTGATTTTAATTCAGATGATGTGTGTTTTTTTTTTCTAAAAAGAAAAAATATTTTATATTCTTAATATTTCAGATTTTTTTATTTTATTGTATAATTTGAAATCGTTTATAAATAATTTGAAAACTAGTCAAATTATCATTCATATGAATAAATATTCATATATAATTAAATATATTAAGATTTTGTTTTGTGGATAACAATAATATTTGTCGCCTTCTGAGATAAGTGAATTGCTCAATTTTGATTTTAATTCAGATGTGTTTTTTTTTCTAAAAAGAAAAAATATTTTATATTCTTAATATTTCAGATTTTTTTATTTTATTGTATAATTTGAAATCGTTTATAAATAATTTGAAAACTAGTCAAATTATCATTCATATGAATAAATATTCATATATATTTAAATATTCATATATAGGTATGATAAATACTAATATAGGTAGGAACTGATATGAACAGGATAGATAAGAGAAGAGACAAAATTAATTATTGAGTTTATGGTACACAAAACTGATTAATAAGAATTTAATCATTTCTCTGATTACTCCTAAAATAGTAAATACCTTAGGATTCAGTTTATTCATTTGCTCTTTGCTAAGATTCGTTGCCGTATCATTTATACAATTTTGTATCTGTTTTACTGCATCGGTTGCTTTTTTTATAAAGCTCTGAGGATCCATCTTGATTTACTTTTGTTTACTTGATATCCACAGATAATACAAACTGCTTTCTTATTTATTCGAGTCACCAATCAGATGTCTATGGTTTATTTATCTCTCATCAAAATCCACAGGAAATGGGAACTTCTCTCTTTTTTATTCGATCCACCAATCTACTTCGCCAATGTCTATGGTTAACTTATCTGTCAACCAAATTGTTTATTCTAATATGGATATAGGTTACCAATGGCGTAGAATATTATTTTTTTTTTTCTTCCCTCTGTGCAAATAGCCTTCCTTCGGAAGTAAGACCAGCGTTTTATACAAATAATAATTAAGGTAAATTTTTAATTAACACAAAAGATCAAGATGATCATCTAAGTCATTCGGATGTATATAAATTATCGTGTAATGATTGTTTATCTTTTTATACAGGTAAAACTTCTCGTAATGTTAATTTTCGCGTTAAAGAACACTTAAAATGTTTAAGAAGTAATGGATTTTCTGATGCCAATCACTTGATTGATAAAAATCATTCTTTTTGCCGTAACACTGGGGTTCATATTCTACATAAAAATGGGTTGGGAATTAAATTAGATAATTTAGAGGCTCTAGAAATAAAAAAGTCAGTCAACACTAATAGTGAAATACTTAATAATCAATTATGTTTATCCAACAGCCCTATATTAAATATTTTCCTCTTATAAATACTACTAATTTCTCATATACCTTTCTCTTTTCTTTTCACTCTCCTGGCGTTCAATATTTTGTTGTAATTTAGCTCTTTCTTATCCATATGCTTATCTGTCTATGTTTTATTATCGTGTAACTTTATGTTATGTTTTCTTTCATAAGTGCTGGTATATTGTTGTCTCACTTGTTTGTAATCCATATGCTTATCTCTCTATATTTTGTCATTATCGTGTAATTTTGTATTATGTCTCTTTCATATGTACTCATATATTGTTGTCTCTCTTTTTTCTATGTCTCCCTCATTAAGTATAAATAAGTGCACTGCTTTGTATTGATTGTTTGGTTATTGAGTTTCCCTGAAACCGGTTGGCACAAAAATAAATCGTGGTTTAATACAAAGAAAAGTGTTTTTATTTATTTTCATAAAATTGTTCAATTCTATTATTGAACAATCTTCGCAACAATCATGAGGAAAAAATGATTATTTTCCACGTAGCTGTCTAAAGTAAAACTTAATTTAGTTTCTTGAAATTATATCTACAGCAAATAAACTGACTTCCTTCGGCGTCAACTGACAAAACAATGCATTCATCAACTTAGAATGCAACTAACTGGCCCAAGGCTTAAACAAGCAACGGTAGTCCGGTCAGTAACAAGATGTAAATGTAGGTAGTAGAAATTCCATACATTTCGACAGAAATTCAACCCCCCACGCAACCCCCCGCTAACGTCCTTTATCACCACAAATGCAGCCCCTGTTCACCAGACTTGACCTCGAGCGATTGTTTGCCTAAGCTGTGTTCACATCATTACGAATTCCATTCGAATATTTAGCCTGTACTTAAATTTCAAAAGATTCATATATAACAATTTATTGTTAGCGAAATTCAAAATAAATAAAATTTTAATAAATATTATTATTAATTTCTACGGGTTAAGTATTTTTAGGTGTTACAGCTGTTTTGGCTTGTAAGACCATTATCAAACAGTGGATATACCACGTAAAAACGACTTATTTATAAAATTTTAAGTTACCCCTTCCCTTTACAGTAATTAGATATTTGTGGTGAAGCCCTATATGTTCGTCATTTCCCGGGCACTTATCATTAAAGGTGCCTCGGTTAACGTTATGCTTAATTATCAAAATTCCCCGTTTTCTTCAAGTGTTATTTATACATATTATTTTAATTTATGTCCTTGATTTTGGGTTTTTTAAAGATATTGAGAAGTGGAGAGAAGATCATTTTTTGTTGATTATTTAAAAGTTTAACATTTGGATCCTTTTTATATTTATTTATTTCTAGTTTGCTCAAGTAAATTCATCCTAAAACCTTTTGTTTCTATATGTAAAGGTTTTGGCTCGTTATCACCTAGTTTTCATTTTATAAATGGACCGCAAATTTTGACTCAAAATTTTTATTTTTATAGCAGCGCATGTGTTCCGCGAATCTAGTTAAAGAAGACCTTCCCATTTGTCCTATATATGTGGCATTGCAATCTTTATGATTACATGTTAATTTGTATATGCCACTCTTTTCTAATTTAGGTGTTTTGCTTTTAGAGTTTTTGAAGTTTGTTCCTATATTGTTATTGGTTCTAAAGGCTATTTTTAAATCACACTTTTTAATTTCATTAACTATTTCTACTGAAGTTGTGCCGAAAAATTCTATGCATGCGTATTTATTATTATTATTTTTCTGATTAGGGTATATAAGATTAATTTTATTTTTGTATTTTTTGTTTCTAATCATTTTCTCTGTCACTTAATTTCGCGAATTGTCACGAATTTCGCTAAAAATAAATATGGAGTTCTACAAATTAAACACAAAAACCATAAACAAACAATTTATTGTATGAACGGTATGTACTGCTTTGAATTTTATTGCAGAAATTTTCAATAAAAATTACCTACAATCTTAAAAAATTAATCACTGGCTACAAAATATACAAAACATTACAGAAAATACTTATATTCACAATTATTAATGGCTTCAATAGATGTTTTGCCTACTGAACGAAGTCGGAACGAAGTGGAAACATGGATATTGAGAGTAAGTGAAGGAAACTTAACAGCTTCGATATTTGACAGACAGACTATCCACTCTCTGTTTGAGATCTCAATTTTTTCTGCATCACCCGCAGAGAAGATAATAATCTGGATAAGCTGGTAGTTATACAATGGAAAGGTGGAAGACCAAAGACAAAGAGTCCCTCTCCAACTCGATAAACTGCCCAGATCAAAGACGCTACAAGCTAGTTGAAAGGCTATCCGAACTATGAGCTTCAGAGAAAAGAACTCGTTGAGGTAAATGTAATTAATTACAAAAAATCAACTTAAAAATTCTAATTGAATTTGAATCCAAAGAAGATTGAATGACTAACATTAAGAAATTCGCTAGAAAAGATAAGACCGTACTTGGAAAATGTCTGAAAAAGATCTCACCTCACTTTGGAGGGGATAGGTTCATGGCGATAGAGATTCTCAGCATCAACAGGAAGATACTCGTACAAGTTACTAGTTACTAGAAAAATAGCATTAGAAAATAACTATAAATTTATTTGGTTTCGAAATTGCACGATTCACCCAAAAAAATGAAACATTCTTGACCCACAATTAAATTGCTTCAGAATCTTGAGAAAATTAAACTTAATTAGGATTCAAATAGCTTTATATTGAATCGAAATGGTAAATAGAAGAAATTGTGCACTATATATCGGAATCCCTTGTAATAAGTACGTCAAAGACAATAACAATATGGAACCTTCTGGAACACCCTAAAACACTCTGGAATTATTTAAAACATTCTGAAGACGTCTTGAATAGTCTGGATGGGAAAAAAATATTTCTCCAACACTAAAATGTATAGAACAATCTCGAAGGTTCGAAAAACCAACGTGTTTTGTACAAAAAGCCAGTGCCGCGGCGAATAAATTGTTGTTTTAACATTTGACGTGCGACAGATAAGCGAACCGTGCGGCGTCTTGCTAGCGCGCATGGGATATCAGTGACAGTAAAATAACGGATACGAAAGGGGCGCGTATTATGCACTGCATCCACACTAACTCAATTGCAAGCTTATATGAAAAGACCTATACCTAATAAAAGTCTCACAGACACGAAGCATAATTATTAACTATAAGTATCTGCACGAGTTTTAGTAAACCTCTATAAATTATAATTGGATAATAAATATCATAATATTAATTTTATTGAATTTGTCAAGATCTAAACTTGTCTCAAGCAACTTGTCCGAGTCTCTAAGGGATGTAATGTTTAATTGATAAAACAAGATGTCTCTGGAGCGTCAGACGGTAGCATGTAGATTGGTATAAGGGAAGGGAGGAGGTTCCTAATTCAGGGTCTGGTTAATGAAGTTCGGCACAGTGATAACATTGATAATATTCCTGGGACACGGAATTTAATGGGGAGACATTCGGACGTCCTGACAACCAGATAACCGTTCGACATCGGTGAGCTCTGAAATTAATGCAGTAAAATGATGTAAGCCAAACATTTTAAACTATTGTTATTATGCCCAAGGTTAAGTGGGAGTAGCGGGCGTCCGATTAATCATGCCAATTAATTTATTTTTACGAATACAAATCTTTTGGTAATATTTGTCGGGCTAAAGTATAACACCAATGAATCTATTTTTGGCAATTAATTTTATTCATTGTACGAATATATCTGAAATTAATTCTGAAGCTTCCAAGAAACGCTTTGAGGTGGATAAATTTATTTATGAATTCATAATTTATTTATATAATTACCGTCGAAAATCATTAAGCGTCCGGGTAGCCCCTAACCACCACAGTTTCATATGATCTAAATAGATTTTATTTGGAACTATTCTTAATGTAGAACTTTCATTCAATTTTTTGCACTGGAAAATTACCTTAATTTTTCAACACACTCTTAAAAAGGCAAATACTATTTATAAATTAATATTAATTAAAAAAGAGTTGTTTCATACAAATTGTTTTCTTTTTATTCATATAAATAGTGTAAGCACACGTTATTTTGCTAATATTGAGAAACTATGTATAAATTTTAATTTTTTATTCGAATTTAACATATTATTAAATTATTAAAAATAATTAATTAATTTATATTAATAAACTAGACGTAAGCCACTTAAAAAAATAATAATGGCCCTTGCGTATGACCCGAGCCGCGCGCTGATTGACGTGTCACACTCGGGCGCCAGGGACTCATTAGCGGCTAGTCATCATAAATAATCAAGGAAATAAAATAATTGAATTTTTTAAGGTGTCAAAAAACACAAAACATCAATATATTTCAATAAACCTCGTAAAAAAATAATTCCATGCCATTTTTGGATAATATGGCACAATAATTAAAAAAAATGTGCAAGTAAGCGTCGTTTATTAAGGCTGAACATTCACTGTAGTAAATGCACATTTCGAACTTTTTACGAAAATCTGTGTTTTTTTATTCATTTATATCAAAATGTATACATACACTCCAACTTTTTTACGACGATAGAACCTTTGTTCTTTTATAAAAGTAATAAACTGAAAATTATTTAAAATAATTAAAAAGAAAAATGTATTCAGTATGTTGAAAATAAATTTTCTTACGAGTATAAAGCTAGCATATTATGATGATTAAAAGCTAATGTATGACACAATTTTTACATTAAAGAAAAATGGTTGTTGATTTTTTTAAACAATATGCGTTTTTATAGTAAAATCAATATGTGTTTTTTAATTCTCGACCGAAAATAATTAAATTAGTTAAATTCGCGAGTATTTGACATTTTAGTTGGAAGTCAAAATAATATCCTAATGTGCTTATGCGACATGATTTTTAAATTAAAAAAACAGTGATGTAAGAAAAATGGATTTTTACTATTTTTTTATACAATACATATTATTGGAGAAATATTAATACGCTTTTCTTTAATTCTAGACTTATAACATTCAGAATTCGGAAAAAATACACGGGCACAAGATGCTCTCGGGTGATTCCGTATATTCTAGTGTTGGCACTTTATATGTTTTTCTCTTTTTCTCGCGACCTTTATCTCTTGCAACGAATACGTAAATATACGCGCCAGTGCTATATTTATCCAATATAAGGTTTTGTTCACGTCTCATTTTTATCTTGAAAGAGCACGATCTAATGACACATTGTACGTTGAATTTGACAGTTGGAAATCGAATGTGCAGCCTTTAAAAATGCGAGATTTAGGTAGGTATTACACGAGGTGTGATAATTTTATTCCTGAAATCGCCGTGCAGTCGCAAATGACGTAATTGTATCGAAATTATTCGTATTCCTATCATATCATTCGTATCGAGTATTCGTGATTGATATTTAATCAAATAGTTGCAAAAATTTAATGTAAAAGTTTACCCATGTAAGTGGTTTATATCTAGAAAGTGGTATTGCCGTCTAATTCAGTATAAAAATGGACAAAAAAAGTACTTATACTGTAAATGTGTAACAACCATAAGTATACAGTTACACAAATATATTTGTTAAGGTACATTCCGTTGTAATGTAAATTGTCACTCTTCATGCTCTACTTTTCTGTTATTTTTCAGTATTGCATTTCATTGCATAATAATGAATTATTTAAATATATACATGGTGCAATAGAGCTTTTCCATAATATTTTTCAGGTAGATTTTTGTCTTAATAATGAATCGAAAAAACTTGAGCAACAATGTGTTGAAATCAATAGTTATAGTGATAAGATTGCATTTTTATTCATTACTTCTGAATTATTTTCTCAAAAGGCTTACCTTTTGTTATTGAATTGTTATAGGAGTTTAAGACTTGTATCGGTTCCTCTATGCATATTTTGCGCGGTTTTAATTAATATTGGAAAGAAATGAATAAAAAAAGATTTTTTTTTGAATTTAGGCAAAACATCATAATTTGTAAATCTAAAAGGAAAGATTCTACGTGGTTTGAGAAGTTCTAAGAAGTACATAATATAAAAACCCCTCTCAGTCCCCGGTTGAGTTTTATTTATTTACTAACTATAACCCGTCAAAAATGATGTACGTTTACATGTTGGTTCCTAAAGAATAAGTATTTATTTTAAATAAAGAAAATAATTTTAAAAAATTAAAAAAAAAAGATATTACGTATGTTACAGACAGTTACGGACAGACAGACAATGAAATTATTTTTAATGGAATGATAATAACATAATAATTTTGTCGTGTGAGATTTTTTTCATGGACATTTTGTATTTGGACCTAATTCCCGTGGATCTTTTGTCGTTAGACCAAATTTCCGTGAATCTTTTGTCCTCGGATCAAAAGTTCGCGAACCCTTTTGTTGTTGGAGCAAATGTCCGTGAACCTTTTGTCGTTGGACCAAACGTGCGTGGACCTTTTATCGTTAGATCAAATGTTAGTGGATGTTTTGCCATTAGATAAAATATCCGTGGTCCGTTCTCAAAAAAAGAAGAAAAAATTGATGAAAAAAAAAAACCTTATGATGTTACAGGAAGCTACGGACAGAGAGACATTCAGCAAAATTATTCGTCATGAGATTTGATAATTATAAAATGGTGTACAAAAACAAAATTTGGTTGTCTTCTGTAAAACTTTGACTATCATAAAGCGTTGAACCCAAAAATAATCGAACTGAGAAAATGACTTCTAAAAATTTGAACTTACACAAATAATACGTCGATATTTAATTTAAAACTGCATTTTTTTTGCTCAGCAGAGATTTTTTTAAACTAATTAATTACCTATAAGAAAGAAACTTTTATTTACAAAGATATGACACGTTTTACAGGTTGGATTCTTTTTACAAAAAGTCTTAAAAAGACAGTATTTATTACTCCGTGGCGTCTGCTTGCTTGCCGGCTTGCCGTCGAAAAACTTTCGATCGATTTTTAACCCTTTTCCCGTGATCCAATCGAGCTGAAACTTTGCAAGCAGACTCGTGGTGACGATCAAGAAGATCTATCAAATTTTCGTTACAAAAATTAATAATTATAGTATAAATTCGGATTTTAAGAAATTTTAATGGTTTTTTCAAATTGGAATCATTACCAAAGTTAGATTACTAGCAACGGCGGCCCGATAACGTCGTGGAATATTTTCTAAATTTGAATAACTCCGTCGGTATATATAATAGGTACTTCACTACGAATTTCGAAAATCTAAATTGACTGACAAATGTTTTTAGAATTTAATCTTCAAAGCATGAAGTGTCTTATCAAAGCTCAAAACATCTGACATTTTAGAAATATATAAAATTACTGTAAGTTTAGTGTTATGTTATGTTTTAATTCGTCTTTAATTGTTGATATATTTTACAAAGAAAGGGAGTATAATAAAAACTTGTTTTTTATGGGTTAGTTTTTTTCTGTGTAAAGTAATGTTGTTTGTTCTATGAATTTGATAAAGCATGCAGGAAAAAGTATTATCTTAGACTAAGTAAACGTACAACCCGATAATAATTTTCTAGATGTTCTTTCAAAATTATTATCGTGTTGAACTAAAAAGTTGCATAATGCGTCCACACCACATGGATTTTTTTAACCAATATTTTTTTTGTCAAGGATTTATAAATTTGAAGCCGCAGTCAAAAAAGAAAACAGTCAGAACCTTTTTTTTAGGTTAATAGTTAATTAAACGGTGATGGCCGTGATGAGGGAAAAATGGAATTTATATAAAACTACAGCACTTAGAGCATGGACGTTTTCATCACATAAAGATATCGTATTGAGCTGTCCAAACTAGTATATAACTCATTTTTAACATGTTGTGTGTTGGACGCTTTCTGCACAACTACGTCCAATTTGTTTGCAAGGTTAATGATTTTTTTTCAATTCGATAGAAGTTACTTAAATTTTACGTTCAACAGAACTCATAAATACTGAAAAAAAAGTCAAATTCTTATGTCGCATCAAATATAATAATTTCGTTGTCTGTCTGTCCGATTGTCCGTAACTTCCTGTAACGTCTAAAAAACTAAATTAAACGAACCTGGGACGCGCAAGCGGCAGGCGGTGCCCTACGCGCTCGTGGACCGACAAAAATATACTATAGATATATACTAGGGCTAAGTAAAGACGCGAACCGTTTTCCGTGATTTTTCACGGGTATACGGCTGGTATCTCTATAACTATTGATGTGATATGATAACATTGTTGTTTGAATATTTTCAACTCAATATCTATCTCTGATACATCCTGTATCGATTGATTAGTTTATTTTTAATTTTTTTCCAGTTGGGATACTTGGAGGTGGTGGTGCCCCCGGACTTCATCCCCGAAGAGACGTCGGGGGACGTGATGGTGCCCGAGGGCGGCACCGTGAAGCTGACCTGCCGGGCGCGCGGCTCCCCTGCCCCGCACGTGCAGTGGCGGCGCGAGGACGGCCAGGACATCACCGTCAGGGAGACCAGCGGCGTCAAGTCCAGAGGTGAGCACTCTCATCTACCTTCTTGCCGAGTGATGTTCTGTCGCTGGTGCAGTTCTTTAATTTTTTCTCTCGCGACAGATAACCGAATGAGTGACAACCACAGAGTATAACGTTGTACAGAGATGAACTATACCTCTTCTTTATACGAGGGGTTGGGACACAGCGGAAGTTTGTTCCCCTCACATATATTTAATACGCATTTATAATGGAGTAAAAAGTATTTATTCATGCATAATTAAATCTTCTAGTTAACAAAACGTTTTTTTACAATAGACGTTTTTTTGTTACGTTTTGTTTTAAATTTCGTTTCAAACCGAGTCTTCGAGTAAAAATATCCGTTTGTTATTATAAACGCACTTATTTACTAAGACAGTGTAATTTTTGAGAATATTTAGTTTGACTTTTTCATAATTGCCTCAAAATTTACAAGCTTGTAGTAATTTTTTAAACAAGTCAAACGTTTTGGAACCAGCCGTGAATGCAGATCATTTGCCAAGAAATTTACGTTAGTTCGTGTCTTCATACTTAGCGGTCCTGTGGTGATTAACCAATCTCACTAATATAATAAGTATCATCTTATTTCCATGAGATACACTTGTAAGTATAACATGCATATTTTTTTTTAAGGTAATCTAATTATACATCACTTTATAGCTTAAAACAATAATACAATCTTGTGTAATTGATAATCATACATTTTTTATGTTTCAAGATGTGTATAATATAGATGTCTCATAGAAACGAAGTAATTCTTTTTTAATTTATTTATTTATAATAGATAATAGGTATGGAAGTCTTTTTGGGTATCCATGGGGCTTACGACCTATCGAATTAGTGTATTACATTGTGTGATAACTTAACACCATGTAACGTACACCAATTCCACTCATGACAGACTACCACATCTCTATTTTTTTTAATACTCTTGGATATTACCGCTCTACTAGCCCAAGGATACATCCTGAAAGTCAGAATTTACACGTTGGTAATGCTATATAACTTTAGATATTACCATTAAATTTTTAAGACATGTACTTGCGAGTTACAAGGAAAATAATCATTTTTAATTATTTTAATGCATACAAATAAATCTAAATTAAAATCGATATAAAGCTTAGTTATGTTACAATCTTAAAAGGTATATATTTTAATATATTTCATAATATTTTATATTATAGTTGAATTGTACCCCTCTACTAGCCCTAGGATGCGTTGTACCTCTATCTTTTCACCAAGTTAAATCCGACTTTTCCATCCCTTTCCTGCCTATTAATTTTTAAATGTTAATCAATTAATAAAATGAGAAGAAGACTTTTAGACATTGACGGAAATGTACGAGGCTAATGTGGCGTATCTTTCCGGATAGATAAAAGATCGGGGAAGGTCGGGTTTGAATTCCTATATTGCCAAAATTAAATTAAATTTATATATAATATAATATATTATTTTTTTTTGAACACTGACGTTATTTATTGCAAAGAACTCCATTATTTTAAATATAAAAATTCAAAAAACACAATGTTTTTGTTGGGTGTGTAAACACCTAACTATTGTATGTATTTGTAAAGCTATTAACTGTATCCTCTGTATTATTATTAAGGTTTTTCCAAAAATATTTGTATATAAACTCAAGAATAATAGCTATGTTTATCAGTTGATAATGGCCTAAACAGCCGAAATGATCGTCCTGTAAGAGACTAATAAAATATTGAACTCTTATAAAAAACTTTTTTTTTTTGAATTTTTATATTTAAATTTATATTTCTATAAATATATTCTTAAAAACTTTGCATCTCATACCGGAGGTTCCGCGTTTTCCACATCAACCTCGTATCTTTCCGTTAATATACTGACCTTATATGTAAGTCTCATTTTTTTAATTGTTTAACATACCTATATATGTTAATAACATGAGATTATTAGGATGCTATTTTATTCTTAAGTACTTTTGGTACCTTATACAAGGTTCAACATGCAAATTTATGTCAGGTGAAGAAAAATAATTAATAGATAAATAAACAAATATAAAAATCACACAACTCTGGGTTTTTTATACGGCTTCAACATGCAGATTTATGTAAAGCAAATAAGGAAATAGAAAAAAAATGATAAATTAACAAATATATAAAGAACACACAATTTAATGTATTTTCTGTAAGATTAACATAGGCAATTTAGAGTAACAGCAAATTTAAAAAACATCTAAAGAAAAAATAAAAATAAATCTTTTTCAAGGGTGAACATAAAATAGGGAATCTATATTATCACCCTTTGATAATTTGAATATATACTTCGTTTTGTTTATTGTAATACCCACATAAGCTTCTCCATCCATCGGTTTTTTCGTAAATATAATACCATCCTCAATTTCTCAGAACGTAATGTAGACAGGACTTCAACAAGAACAAAAACATCTATTGTAGGCGTTATCGGATTCGGAATAGGGTTGGGAACATGAAGCGATCCACAAACTAATGGTGCACGAGAATCGTGGAACGATGTGGGCGGGTACATCCCTAGCGTATTACCCAAATTGAAGGAGATCTGAGAAGGAATTACTAACTTGTTACGGAAGAAACTTTATGAATAAGGTGAAAATAAACAATGTTTCGGAGAACCTACTTTGAATTTTTGTTTTTCAAGGTGTTTGGGTATGAAATAGTTTTTTTAGAAAGCTGATATATTTTATTACAATATTGTCTGATTGATATATCAAATTTTTCTCTTTATTCAAAAAATAGGTTATTTACAGGAGACAACGAAACATTTCAAAAGAGATGTTTAGGTATTTTATTATTTTAACAGGCATTTTAAATTATGTGAAAATAAAAATATTCAAATGTGCCATAAAGTTCACGGATCTTCTCGTTTTCTGGGGTAATTTTGGGGTCTGTATGGCCTTGAAAACCTGAGAACTTTTTTAGTTTTCAGGTCCTTCGATTTTATATACAAAATAGAAAATCTCTCTTTGCTGGTTACCCAATTACTTACCCATGTCCATAAAATAAGACAAATCTCAGAGATTTAGCTGAGATAAATGTAAACCAAGTGTTAATGTATGTCTGTGATAAACCAAAAGATTGAAAGAAAAGGGCAAAACATAAACTCGTGTACACGATGTTCGATTTCATAGAGAGACTCAACATGTCATCTAGAACAACAGAAACCTACATCAATTGATTCTGGAATGCTAGACAGACACAAAGCATTAAATTATAAGCATTTTTTCCATTTTAACCGCTGCAAGGGAGATTCGAATTCACTCAACTTACGAATAGGACGTCCATGGACAATGAACTGGCATTTCACATTCGACGCATAGCGTGAAACGTGAAATGAGGCGCGAGACGACGAATCTCTAAAAATTTCTTCAAACCGTCTCATAAAAACGTCTACCTGTCTCAAAAATGTATTTATTGCAGAAATAGCGTGTTAAATTCGTAAAATTTTTACTATAGTAGCGCGCGATAGATTTATGCTAAATTTTTATTTGTAATTTAACTTGTTGTAGTGGTAAAGTAGCTTGTTGGTGTAGTGGTTATAATTCTCGCCTAGTCATCCTGTGATCAGTTGTTCAAGCCTTATTCCCTACCAGCGGGACACAAGCAAGTTTGTCCTATTTTCATAGAACTAACTACAGCTTAAATTGAAATTATTAAGAATTTTTAATGCGACGCGCATTTTCTGTCACCTTTCTATTTTAATAAGGAAAAAACATATTTTAATTAGAATTTATTGTATTTTAAAATAGTATTAAATGCATTTGTTGTAAAGTAAAAATTATCTGGGAAACTTCGTAACAAATCAGTATTAATAAAGAACTTAAGGTAGTTTTAAAATATATTTATTAGATACACTAACATGAGTATAGGTACACGATACTCTAATAAAAAAACATTATCAATGAAGACTAAGCCCATTATCCCAATTATAAGTGTCTTCGACACGCTTTAGTAACATGAATTTAAACATTTATGTATATTTTACATATACATTTATGTGTATTATACATTTAGTGTTTGAATGTAGTGTGATAATATAAGAATATGTAAATAAATAATTGATTTAATGAATCTATAGGTTCAGGTCATCGTTTAGAAAATGTATGTTGTAGATGAGTGAATTTTTGAACGATGATAAGATATCTGCAAGAATATCAACATCAATGTTAGGGTCAGCACAATACATATCATATGTGCGACACAACCTTGTGATGGGAGAAAAGTAAACAACATTATTGGTGTGCTGGCCTATTCTAAGAAGTTCTGGGTTTCTTATACGAGGTTTAACATGTAAATTTATATCAGATAGAGAGAGAGAATTTGTAATTGTAAAATGTATTTGTAAAATTGTAAATTTGTATTCTTAAAAATGCTACTTCGCGCTTAGCTTGGTGACGAAGAAAATTACGAAACTTCAGGAAATAAATTGTATCAATTAAACATAATAATTTAGTTGTCTGTCCGTCCATACTCCTGTCTGTCCCCGTAACTTCGTGTAATATCCGTAATTTCGTTGGAATTAGCGGCTAAAAAAACGGCCAGCGATGGGGCTTGAACCCCGGGCCAAAAACCCGAACCAGCCGATTAATGCAGGTACCTCTCCGTAGACCGCCAAAAAGATGCTATAAATATATACTAGGGCTTAGCAAAGATGCGAACCTATGTTCTGTCATTTTTGACGGGTTACAGCTAGTTATTTATAAATTACTAGACATCGTCGAATTCTATTAGATGCCGATCAGTATGGAGAACTAAATTAATTAAAATACGAATGTTTCCACTCTATTTGCACTATCCAATTACACCATTAATGAAAATACTCTGTGTGTGAGTACCAACCATACATCTACGTTAATACTTCACAATTAGTGGCTAGTAGTATTTTCGGAAAATGTGCGACTCGCTTCCGATAAGTGTTATCAAAAAGTAGAAACACTTCATTGTCAAACCAGATTAACAAAATACAAAAAAGCAAGACAATTAACGCTTTTGACCGTAAATATTTTTATAAAAACATTTTCGAAAATATTATTTTTCTTTAATTTTAATTTAATTTTAATAAATTAAAATTAAAATATTATATGGGACTATTCTTATATAATATTTTCTATAATCTCTTCACTTCATCAATCCATAACATTAAAACTCAGTACTCAGCTGAGCCAAAACCATATCTTAATAATGTAGCTAATTACACGTATGTTTACTAGTTTGTGTGTCTATGTGTATTCTTATAATGTAGCTTTTTAGATGTGTACTAGTATGTGTGTGTACGTATGCATAGTTATGCAGATGAATACATTTTTATATATTTATATTTACTATTTTCTTCGTTTTTACCACATATACCACATCTTTCCTTCCCACTTCTGATCCTGCTCTAACCTTTTAAAATATTTTCTGTCTGAAATTATTCGTTATATCGTTAATTAAAATAAATGATTAAATCTGTGGAAATTTGAAAGATGGTCCAAGTTCTATTTTATTTATTTTATATTGTTTTGATTTTTTATTATTTTATATTGTAGTAGATGTTTCCCAAAAAATAAAATAAATGAATATATTTTTATATTAAATTTCACTTTTCCATACTGAAGTGTTTCATGTGAAAGCTGTGTATATTAATATGTTATGGATATTTTCATCGTTAATGGAAATAGAAGACGCTTATTCAAATCAGGCGTTACTAATACGAAGCCATCATCATTATTATCGTGTAGTAGATTTGAGGCGCCCATTTTTTCGATAAAGTGTTTTTGACGGCATATTTTCACTACATTTTTATGACAACGTATTTTCACTTCGATGAATAAATCAAATTTTTATATCGATTTATACAACGATTATTTTAATATTGAAATATATT
Organism: Agrypnia vestita; assembly: GCA_016648135.1. Taxonomy (NCBI): domain Eukaryota; kingdom Metazoa; phylum Arthropoda; class Insecta; order Trichoptera; family Phryganeidae; genus Agrypnia; species Agrypnia vestita. The sequence goes on from JADDOH010015101.1 coordinate 34,644, forward strand.
ATATTTGTATTCAAAACGTATTCCAAACAGCGTACTTTAAAATTTACCTATTATATACATATACATAAACATTTTCTTTTTAATTAAGATAAATTATAAAAGTCTCACAGAGACGGAGCTATGAATATGAGAAACATGTGGAAGTCTTTTTATACGATGGACCAGGGCTATCAACCTGAAAGTGATCACTCTACACAATGCAATGTTCACCAATTCCATCGTATATCCCTTTAAAACTATTTTTGTAAATAATTGGATGTAATCCCGTTTACTTATGAATAATAACATTATTTTTATTCACCGCTTTTATTGAATTAAAAACATTTAAAAAATATTATTTAGAAAATTTAAACACATTTTCCTGCAATAGAATTGCGGGGAGAGAACTGGAGATTGTGATATAGTTTAGATCGAACATGCAGATCAATAGATACTAAAACTTAAAAAAAAACATAAAAATGCCTCACTAATTAAAAAAATCCGAATATTCTTTTGTACGATGTGTACACTTATATTTTATTTAAGAATACAACAAAATAAAATAATTTTAAATCAAGAAACAATTGAAATTCATAAAAACTTAAATACACAAAATAATATCATCAATAATAATCAAATATTACCATCTAATTCACCCTTCTTACGGTGTCCCCTCCAATTCACATCGACTTCTACTAGATCTGAAACCCATAAACTAGATACTCACTCCCACACACTTAAGTCTACACTCGCCCAATAGTGAGAGAAAACAAATAGTGTTTTTATCACAGATCATCAACATATACAGACGTAAACTAAAGGAAAGGGGCACGGTCTGGTCCTACGCTGGTTCCAATACGTTTAACTTGTTTTAAAAAATACAACGAGCTTGTAAATTTTGAAATAATTAATAAATGGAAACAAAACTAAGGTCAAACTAAATACTAAAAATATAATGCAAAAATAAAAATATAATACAAAAATTGTTTTTACTTGAAAGGACTCTGTTCGGAAGGAAATCAAAAATAAAATAAAAACTACTTGTATAATAAATAGCTAATAACTGCACTATAAAAATCTTAAATATACATGAGGGGGACATACTTCTACTGTAACCCAATCCCCACATATAAAAAAGGTGTTGAGTTCATCTCTGTACAATTTTACACTCTGTCGTTTTTATTCATAATTATTTCTTAATAATTCATCTTACAGTTGTATCAATTAATTTATTTATTTTTCTAATTCTACCATATTAGTGCAGAAAAGTTGAAGTAATATAATATACATAATATACTAACCAATCAAAGTTAGTGGACTACGGTTATAAGAAGATACTAGCGTATGGAAGATCTGGAACCAGCAAATAAAGTTTTGTCAACCAGAGGGGTGCAGGACAGGAAGAGGCCAAAACTGAGTAAGCAGAACGACGTTGTTTGGGACTTCATTAACTTGGGAAAATAATTGGCGAGCAGCCACGTTGGACAGGAACTGGTAGTAAGAATTTTGCCGGCAACCGTGACCCGTCCAGGAAAATAATTAAGTTAAAGGTTTTAAAATATAATTTTCATTTAAACTTTGTGCTACAAATATACACACAATTTTTGAATTATTTATTACTACAATCGTTTTGAGAGGAGCAATTTATTAGTGATATAAAATTAATGCATCGTGTAATTGTGAAAAAATTGAATTAGTTAATGAATACATATATCTTGGTATTACCATAGATACATTTTTCAAATGGGATATTCAGGTAAATAAGGTATGTAAGAGGTTGAGAACTGTATTGGGATGTATGCACAAGATTAAATACTATGTTCCGATATAGACTATGAAAACTATATATCAATCTTTAGCGGAATCGGTAATAAAGTATGGAATAACTAGCTGGGGTCTAACTTGCAAAACTAATATTAGAAAAATTCAAAATATTCGAAATTCGGCTATAAAATTAATAAATAAAGAAAGTGCTACTAAAGATATACAGGAACTCTTCAAGAAACAAGGCTCTATGCCAATTAATGCTATCTTGTGGTACAAACTAATTACACGATATCATGAAGATGGGACATATAAGCATAGATTGATTCATAAACATAGTACCAGATTTACGGTTAAAGAAGGACTACGAATACCGAAGGTCATAAATAAATATGGACAAAGAACATTAAAATATGTCATACCAAAAATATTTAATAAAATCCCATGTCGTGTCAAAATGGATATTAATAAAAAAGGGCAAAATACAGAATTAATGAATATGTTATTAAATAAAAGAGACTTATTTTGATTTTGGTAATATTTGTATTTTTTCTTGTATTGTTGTATAGTATTGTTGATTTGTATTTGAGTTTATAAGATCTATTGTAATTCATTAATATGAATGTATTTCTGGTAAATACAATTTATTTATATATATGTATTGATGCACCTACAGACAAATATCAATGTGATGTTTTGTGGGTCTGAGATGTAAAAAATTTTTGATTTCATATGTGTATATTTGTTTTTTAAATTAATAAAAAAAAGTGTTTTATTTATTTTTTACGAGTAAGTACTCGATACATTATTATTTTTATCAAGAAAGATTTGAAAAAATAGAGTGTGGAAAAATGTAACTAGGCAGTTCTCGTGTTTGTTTGAAAATAAATAAAGTTAAGGCATAAAAGGGAAAATTATCTGACGAATGGCCTCTTTCAACACAATTTTTCATCGTAACTATGTGTTTGTGTTTTAATCGTAGCCGCGTATAATTTTTATTATTATTATGTGTAATTTATTAGTCTCGTGTTTCTTACTCTCGCATAATTTTGATGAAAGCTATTTTTGCATAATTTTCCTTTATCGCCTAAAATATAAAATAATTGTGCTTCAATCATCTCGAACGAAGTCAGAATCGGTTTTAGTAATTTTTAAATCCGATCTCGGGAAGCGGTATTGTTAATCCGAAGATTGAACATATATTTCGTCTTGCCCGGGGTTGGACAGAACATTTTGGTCCTCGAGCCGGACAGATTGAGCCATACATTTTCATTATGAAGAAGTCTTCTTTTTCACCATAGTCAAATTTTCAGTGTAATCAATCTTGTGTTAGATGTTTTACGTATCTCTAGCATTTCAAAAACTATGCCACTTTCTGAAATGACACAGCCACTTTTTCTATCTTCGACTCTGCTGTCTTCTATCGTCCACTATATCATATTTTTCAGTATCAAAACAATTTAGCTTTCTTTAGTTTCATTATAGTTACAAAAACTATATTGTTTTTTTTTGTATTTTGTACCTAGTATTTCTTGGGTATTTTGTATATTTTAAATAAATAAATAAATTAGTATTTCTTCATTGGTAATGTGATCAAACCAGAATCTCGTAGTTATATCTCAAACGCCTAAAGTCTTTTTATTTTTTTGTGTTTTATAAAAATCTCATTAATATTTAATTTGTTAGTCATGTTTGTGATAATAACGCCTTTCAGTCCTATTCTACAAAAAAATGTGGATTTCATCCGTTTTTTGATAATTTTTACAATTTAATTGAAAAATAATTCTTTCTTCTCCATATAACTGATAATTTGGTCAATTTATGGGTAAACATGTTTTTTGGTGATTGCCTTAATTTATCAAAATTAACCTGTTCACACATTTACGACAGTAGCCGAAACTTTATAATTTTTCCCGTCACGTATTACGCAATAACTTAGCACCGACATAACTTCAGTTAATATCATGCAATTCCAATTGGACAAAACCTCGTTGGATTAACTTTTGAATATGACCTCCCATGGGATATGACGCGGTTATATCATGTTGCAGTTTAAATTGTGCAGCGCCATTACGGATGGAAGCTGAGGTTTCATGGACAGATTTACTTCCCACAGAAATGGGATTTATTTGATATTCAAAGCAAATAGTACAATGAAATTTAGGGGATACGATAGCTTTTTTGTTTCAAGGCAATTTTTTTGAATTTATTTTAAAATACTTTATCGACATTAATTTACCTACTATAAATTTTAAGGCCATATATTATTTATCGGAAAAATAGCGTATTGAGCTTTTGATTTCCTTCGATTCGTTATATGTATATCTGGAGCTTAATGTTTGAAGTACTATGTCAAAAAAGTGAATTGTTCAGAAGAGAGAATTGTTTGTTAATCATAAACAATAGGCCTAAATAACTTTCAACATACACATCATAATCATCGGACAGTAAAAATATTTCATTATTCTTTTAAAAGAAGGTACTTCCAAAATAATGAATGTTTATGAGTATTTTCTTATGCCTCATGTTGACCAAAATCTGATATAGTCACTTCAAGCATTAATTCCTAGATATTAAGGTCGTTTTGTAGTTTTATAATATTTGTTTCAGGCACGATTGATTAATTTATTCATAGGCTACGCAATATACATGATTCTTACAAATCGCAGAATTTTAAAGAAAAAAATCAGTATTAAAAAAAAACCGAAAGAAAATGTATTTTTAGAAGATGGACGTCTGTGCAGCCTTCAATCAACTTCATTGAATTACGTTTAATCTTGTTAGTAGCATCTTTTCATATACGTTAGACGATAAAGATGCAGCATCCCAGATTCCCAGCAGAACAGGTATGCTGGTAAATCCGTCCTGAAAGAATAGGGCAAAAATTATGCGTACTGATGTACATTATTTACCATATCTCGTTGTTGACTGAAGATTGGATACTTCACAACAAGTGCTTTGTCTTGTGCAACAAATTTCCCTACAATCTTCAAATTCAAAGTTTCTCGTACAATATTCACATTTATGAAGGTAAAGTTACTATTACACTTAAGATCAATAAAACTATCTCACATCTTAAAATTATATATTATACGATGTTCATGAAATGGCAACCACTAGATTTTTTAAATATATAATTATATAAATTATATAAATACATAAATAATAAGAATAAATAATACTTTGTTTTCAAAACAAACATTGTTGAATATACCAACATGTTAAACGACGTTTAATAAAAATTATAAATCTAAAATTAATTTACAGAAAATAACAAAATAAAATACTAATATGAAAATAAATTTAAAAAACAACAATTTGTAAAAAGGACCTGTTTATTTCAAATATTAAATTTATCTAACTGTAATCCTTTATAAGTATAATCTCTATGGAAATTTCTAAACCCTTCTTAATATTGTCACGTGTCGTGGCTGCGGGAGGAATTAATGAAAACGCTGGAATTTAATAATGGATTTATTAATTACTGATTAATTAATTAAACATACATACAAAGTCTCCTAACTCTATTTAACTTAACGATATTATTTAAATCAAACAGTTTTTGCAAATTTATCACTCGAAAATAGACACTTTATAATCGCTTTAACACTTTATTCACTGTTCACTAGAACAATCCATCCAATTTCAGCACGTAATTTCACACTATTCGCTCCGGTTTATTTCGCTACGTAAGAACTTTTTCCAGAATATTCGCTCAAATATCGCATACAGGTAGGTACTTCACTTAATTATCTGTTGCTTTGTTCACACGCCTGATGGTAACACTGTTTTCGCTTCGTGATTCGCCGCTAGAACCGCGTCGTTGGAACCGTCAAAATAACAGTGGCCCTCCGCGGCCTGGATCCGTTTATTTATACCCGATAACGTTGATTTTCGAACCTTAGAGAATTCTATAGAATTTACTAGACTTTTATAGTATTTTCTCGCAAGTTCTCGTAACTTCCAGATGTTCCTGGAACTTTATAGACGTCTCTCGAAAGCTGTAAATTACGCTAGGCTGTTCTGGAACCTTCGGTAGTATTGTGAGCATTTCAAACAACTGTCACTTGACATGAGTGAGTGATTCTTTTTAGCCTCGTTACAATATCAAAAGGATGATCCATTTCCGAAAGACGACCAGGGAATTCGGAATAATTATTGTTTCTTAAACATTTTAAATGTTCCTTAAGTCTAACATAAAATTTTTTACAGGTTTTTCTCAAATAAAAATAATTAGAAATCAATTTATAAACCGCCATTTTTTTAATATCATCCTTATCCTTATTATTTACTAAATATCATTGAAATATATAATTAGTACATAAAAAGCTGTTTGAATAGAATTTGGAATTTTTTTACAATTGATTTGGAAATTTGATTCCTCATAAATACGATTTTTCTCCAATGCTTTTCAATATCAAATATTGAATTGGGTACAAAAGATTTACAAAACTTAATTTGGGTTACTTTTTTTACTAATCATTTTATCTATTACTTTATTATCAAAACTATTTTTAATCCCAATCTATTATAGGTCTACCACAAACAAAAGAACATTACCTAGCGTTGTCCGGTATGAAAAAAATGCGCGGAAAGTGGCTTGGCAAGCCCGTATTACGTACGCCTCAATATGATATTCCAAATAAATATATTTTTTTTAGTTTAAAACAGGAAAAACTTCTTTTGTGTTCATTTTTTGCATTGTAACAACACACATATTTTTTTATGTTACACTAAGCCAGTACAACAAAATAAACATTCAGTCAAACACGTAAACAAAAACCACACATTACTCGGATAGCGTATCGGAATCACCGCTTGAATCTTCACTGCTGTCATCTGACTCCGAAGCAATGTTTATAATCAAATTATCCATAGCCGAGTCCATTCTCAGATCACTACCTTTATAAGCGTCTTTAATTGTTTTTAAATGCCTGCAACGTTTTTTCCATTGTTTTGGATTATAATTTTTCAATTTTTTTCTGTTTTTCAGCTAAAGACTCCATGTTGTTTGATTTTTCAGCCAATCTACCTTTTAGAATATTTTGAGTTTGTTCAAATCTTTCAGAACAGTGCTGGATTTATGTCACAGAGACATTATTAATCAATTAACATATATTATAGATATCTCACAGAGACGAAACTGTATTTCTTATGGGAAAGTAGGTATAGAAGTCATTTGGGTGTACACAGGACTTATGACCTATCTTATGGTTGGCTTAAGTGATCACTTTACACAATGTAACATTCACCAGTGAAAGCTTTCCACGCAATTTGAACATATATACAACTTCCAAAAAATGAATAAGCATGGTATATTCTATCATGGGTGGAAATGGTGAATGTTACATTGTTTAAAGTGATCACTTAAGCCAACCATAAGATAGGTCATAAGTCCTATGTACACCCAAATGACTTCTATACCTACTTTCCCATAAGAAATACAGTTTCGTCTCTGTGAGATATCTATAATATATGTTAATTAATCTACCTTTTATATCCACCCAAACTAGTTATATGGGATTTAAATCCGCATGATAAGGTGGAAATCGTAAAACATCATGACAATGTGATTTTACAATATCGTCTATTTCGTATCTTTTTTCTATAGGTGCGGTTTTTACAAGTAAAAGTAGGTCAGTTTTTATCCCTTCATGGTCAAATAATATATTGTTTATGGTAAGCCAGTCCTTGATATGTTGTTTAAGAGTAACAGCTAATGGTTTTTTGGTTGCAGAGAATGGTAGCTGGCGTTATGCATTACGATGACACTTCTCGGAAGTATGTTTGACAGCAATTTATCCGTAATCCATATACTACAGTTGTGAATGTTTATATCGTCGTGATAATCACCACTTTTTTGTTTTTATTTAAAAATTAACAACAACAAAGCTCCAAATTCTCCCCCTGCATTCACGATTACGATGATACGAAATGACCAGCATTTACATATGTTTCGTCTACGTATATTATTGGCCGTTCTTTTCATTTATATTTTGAAAGAGTTTCCAAAAAACGGTATCTCCAATAGAGATGGGAAATTTCGTTCACTTGACTGAAGTGTTTGTTCATCGAGTCGTTCTTGAAAGTGAACCGTTAATTCCTAATCGTTCATTTGTTCACCAAACGCGTAAGAGTAGACAGGCCAACGGGTGGAGGAGGGGTGAACGTGAACGTTGGTAAGTACTTCATATGTGGTGAATATCCAAACACGTGTCTGTTTTGCTTGATCTATGACTTCTCGCGGTTGTCAATAACAACTAAACAACGAATGCCATTTATATTGCGTAGATTGCGTATAATTATGTTTTTTTCTACAAAAAATCTAACAATTTTATATTTCGCATAGACTTAATGCTATCTCACATTATTTGAAAAAATAACGACTCAAAGTTCCATACAGTCACTTCAATTCACTTGCCTTTGCTGCTGGCTGTATGGAACTTTGAGTCGTTAATTTTTCCAATGTTATGAGATTGCATTGCCCGAAGAGATCCACATTGTAGTTTTTTTTATCTCCCAGCTCGAAAATAAAGTCCAAGTGAATAGTCAGATTTTTCAAATTTATTTTATTTACAAATTTGTTGAATGTAGTCTCATGCGAGTTCTGATTGATAAGAGATTCCCGTATTCAGTTTTCTTAATATTTTTTTTTTACGTCACAAAAGTACACCTGAATTGTTCCGCGATAACCATTTTTCACTATTCACTAAGTGTTTCAATAAGTAGTCAGTATGGAATTTAAGAAAATCATTTTACATAGAATTTGTGTGTCATAAATACGAAATTACCTTTATTATTAGTATTTTTTTTATAAAATAGAGATGCGAACACGGAATATTCATTTTTGTTTAGATAGGTATCAAAAATATGCAAATGAATTGATAAACGGTTCGAAAATCAAACAATTCACTCGAGTTTTATTGCTGGCTGTGTGGATCATCTTATAAATTTTTCAAAGGTTGTGAGTTAGTCCTACCTACCTTAGATTAATAATGCCCTTATATGGTGAAAGCGTCTAAGAAAATTAAAAAGGTAGAACTTAAAAAACAATTGTTCTTATTTCCATATGTGTTATTTTTTAAGGATTAAACTCATATTTTTTCTTTTTCAATTTTTTTTTAATGTAATCGAGTTATTTTATTATTGTTTACTTTAATAGATCATAAAAATTATGAAAACATGCAGTAGTATGCACTACGATAGCCGCTAGGTGTGCGATTCCCCTATGATCGTCCTTCGTTGGCCGCGGGACCACTGTGCAGTGGGGCAAAATTCTCCTGTTTTTGTAATGACCAAATTCTTACGCCGGCCGCACACTGGATGCGTTTTCGTGCGAAATTGAGTAGTACGTGTACGTACGAATACGCAAGTACATTCCTGACCTTCGAAGTAGTGTTAAACATCGGACACTGTACAAGATTTAGTAGTGCGTGTACGTATAGATGCGACGTCCGACACGATCTGAATTTGTTCGGAAATTTTTGCGATTTCGTACGATGGATATTGAAAAATTTGTCAATTTGATACATGACCACAAATGTTTGTGGGACCAAAGTGATTCAACTACGTGATCATCAGCGCAGATCATGGCGGAGAATCTCGAAAGAACTATAAATACCTGGAAGTTAAATAATTTGGTTTGATGAAAGTGAGGTATAATTATGTACTTCGAACAAAAAAACTTTTAAATATTTTTCCGATGTTATGAGCTCTCATTTGCCCTTCGATTCTCCCCTATATTTGTGAATCTATTAGATAGATAGTCATGAAATTTGTCATTATTTAAGTCTGCCATAATAGAGTTTTCCAGAAGATACAGATTATTCATTTGGCACAAACGTTATTGGAGAAACGCGAAAAGTAACTGACGCAATCAATGTGCGCGCTTAATATGTACGAAAATAATCGTACGAATGCGTACGTAATAATTCGTATCCAAAGTGCGGCCGGCCTTAAATATAATAGTACACAGTTTTATCGACATTCTGTACCATTCAACCGATCGGACTCAAAATTTGGAAACTTATTCTTTAGGACTCGGCGGGTAACATAGGTGATATTTCCCCCCTATTCTTTTATCCCTTCCCCTTCCCCTGATATATTTTCTATGAAAATCTGTACCGTTAGACCGGCGGGATTCAAAATTTGGACCACTTATTCTTTAGGACCCTACTTACTTTTAACATTCTTTTTTTCGACAGTGTTCCTACTTTATCAACTACAGTGGATTGAACTTCAACTTGTCCGATTTCCAATTCTGTAAAGTCAAAAATTAGCTTTGTGACAAAAGGTACAAAATGAGACAGCCCCTATATTTTTATTTTTATAACATCCTTTATTTGATTTTAATATGCAAATTTTCATATTTTCTGCGCATTTCCTCAATGCTGACTATCATGAAAATTATAAATATAAAGTTAATTCACTGAATTCAACTCCCACACAAACTTTACTCGCTCTGTTAACACTGCGGCGAACTAGCTCACACCTCCATTATTCAAGGCCTGATTACATTCCTAATACACCTACTTCCTCGCACACAATTCACCGAAAGACATTCAGCCCTCCAGGTATGTTAGCCATATTATTATATGTATATACTTTGTTTCTGGTATTACACACGTGTCCATATATCGTTGGATAAACGTTTAATCTCTCCTCTCCGGTGTCGTAAACTGAATTGAAAATATCTCTATGTATGTGAATATTTCTGTAAATATACTCGTAAATACTATTGGTATATAGAATTCACATTTTCCTGGTGTTCCTCCGTAATACATTTATGTATTTAATAAAATAATTACTACATATAAGTAGGTATTTACCAGACACAGCAAAATAAAATGATTTCTCGAAGAAATTATCGTCAATTTCGCGTATGTATTGTAAGGGAAGTGGTGCGGGGAGCGAAGTGCATAATGCGTAGTGCTCAGTGCGCAGTGAGCAGGACGCCATATTCAGTAGATTGCCGAACTTTGCCCTTTAGTAAGGTTGCGCAGCTGGCCGGGTCAACTGTGTTTTATACGTCTTTATGCTGTTGTCCGCGATGACCAATGTTTTTTCTCTTTTTTAGCACTTTTACACAATAATTGATATACATGTTCACTAATATACATATTAAATATTATTTAAATGATTAATATAATTAAAAATGTTAATATTAATATTTATAAAATATATTAATATTTATCCGACTTAAAAATTTGTAAACGGCTACTTGTATACTGACTTTGTAGCACCAGAACGCGCGTTTCAATTTTAGCACCATACGGGAAAGGTTAATTACGTAAATTCAGAGAACTGCTTTGTTTAGCAGGTAGATATTATATTTTTAAATAGCTGGAAAGATTTAAATTCTACTAACTGCGACTAACGCAAATAAAGATAACCTTCCTGAAAATTTTAGTTGAATTATATTTAAATCCGCAGCATCCGACAAACATACCCGCTAGGAAATAGAGCAATTCCCCGACATTTGTGTTATCATCTTCTTTACAGAAAAATTGGGTCTTTTTAAGAATAAATATTACATATTCCTACCAAAAACCCTCTTTTCAATGTTCTGTGGATGACGTGGACGCCATACTAATAGAGGGCAGGTCTGTTTTCTCGTATAATGTTTGTAAATAATCCAAACTAATTTTTGTGGGTTTATAGAGTTAAATTATTATCATATTATCATATCCTTTATAGAGTTAAATTATTATCATAAAGCGTAAACTTGATTGTTCTAAGCAACAAAATCTCTAGAACATAGTTAAATTCACAAAACATTTTATTTTTATTTAACGAAATTTAAGCTCAAGGCTACTTTTTTTTATCTAGAAATGTTATTTTCGTCATTAGACAATAAGCTTAGTTATACTATAAAAATATAAAACATGATGCAACACTATTAAAACATGGAATAAATTTAGTTGATTATATTGAGACACGCCTTGAATATATTGTTGTTTTGAATATCTTGAGATTTGAATATAATATGAAAAGGAATTGTGTGATAGCTTTTTTTCTTGCAAACATCCATTATTTTTGATATAAGATAAAACAAAATTAATTTATTTATGGTTTTTGTGTTTAATTTGTTGAATCCATATTTATTTTTAGCGAAATTTAAAATAAATAAAATTTTAATAAATATTATTATTAAGTTCTACGGGTTAAGTATTTTTATGTGTTACAGCTGTTTCGGCTTGTAAGGCCATTATCAAACAGTTTGATGCCGGAGACCAAAGTTGATAATGAAGAATTGAAGGCTATTGTGGAAGCGGATCCATCGCAAACCGCATCCGAGTTAGCTGCAGGCTGCGGTGTTAGTGATAAAACTGTTTTAATCCACTTGAAGCAAATTGGTAAGGTGAAAAAGCTTGAAAGGTGGGTACCTCACAAATTGAGTGAAGCAAATCAACAAACGCGCGTTGACTGCTGCGTTGCATTTCTCAATCGGCACAATAATGAAGGGATTTTAAATCGAATCATTACCTGTGATGAAAAGTGGATCTTTTACGATAATCGGAAGCCCTCATCGCAATGGCTGAACCCTGCCGAACCAGCCAAACCATGCCCCAAGCGTAAATTGACTCCAAAAAAGTTACTTGTGAGCGTTTGGTGGACTAGTGCTCGTGTCGTTCACTACAGTTTTCTTAAATCTGGCCAGACCATTACGGCAGATGTCTATTGTCAGCAACTGCAAACCATGATGGAAAAGCTAGCTGCTAAACAACCGAGGCTGGTTAATCGCTCTAGGCCACTGCTGCTTCATGATAACGCTAGACCATACACTGCACAACAGACGGCTACCAAATTAGAGGAGCTTCAATTGGAATATCTAAGACATCCACCGTACTCTCCGGACCTTGCCCCAACAGATTACCATTTTTTTCGAAATTTGGATAACTTCTTGCAAAGGAAAAAATTCAACTCCGATGGGGCAGTCCAAACCGCCTTCAAAGATTTTATTGATTCCCGTCCGAATGGTTTTTTTAGTAAAGGGATCGATGAACTACCTATGAGATGGCAAAAGTGTATAGATAGCAATGGTACATACTTTGGTTAAATAAATATATTATAATAAAAAAAAATCGGCTTTATGTTCCTCCCATACTAAACGCCAATTTCATATGTAAGGACCTAATATCAATATAAATCGTAGGTATTTCTACCATTTTATTCTGAATTACATATGTATGTGCGCAAAAATAAATTTAAGCGCTTTATATAATAGATGGTTTAAAGGAATATAAAATATGTGGAAACAATACGGTACATCCTTTCAGTACATTACTATCGATACGTATTGAAATACACTCAGTAATATAAAAGCAACTCGGTACTGAATCGCTAAAAGCATTAGCCCTGCACCACATTTGTTACGAGTGGTATCTGCTTTGTAATAGGACCAGCGGAAGGGTAGTAAAATTCCGTGTTTTCAATGCGTTCTGGAACATTTTATTTCCTCTTTTGTTTTCATTTATTCAAATTTAAGCGGGAAACGACAGAAATGGGAGAGATGTTATTGTGTTCCTCTTTCGGGAAGCCGGCACACAGGTGCAGGCGTCACAAAATAATTGTTGGAGAAATAATACTCCTAGTGTTTTATCCACAGCGTGCAACAGAGCTTCAACTATTTAGATCTATTTGATCATTTTACTGGTATATAATTTTAGAAAGCTGCCTGTAAACTGTGATAACGGAGACTCGTGATTACATTCCTTTTGACAAAAATGTGCACCAACGCCTCATTTTGGATGATGGACTGTCTGAAAGGCATCCTCCGCTTTTTCTGATACATCGCCCGCAAAGAAGATGATAACCTGGAGGAGCCACGAGCGATGATTGGAAAGGCGGAAAGTCAGAGAGAAAGACGCCAATCCAACTCGATGAGCTATCCAGTTTAAGTACAGGAAGGTAGAAAAAATTAAAGTTGGAGGAAAATTATCAAGAATATGAGCGTGGGGTTAGAATCATTATACAATAAATTTTTAAATATGTGTAAAATTTTGTGATGTTACAAAGGATATTTTATATGATCGTGCGCGTGAATAAAGTTATTTACAAGATTTTTTTTTTAAATGTGTATAAACCCACTCAAGGGATATTTCCCCATTAGGAAAGGGTCTTTGTCGCTCCCGGGGTGAGTGTTGTAGGAGGGAGGTTTTTGAAAGAGAATGCTTTATCCGAGTCTTAAAAATATCAGCATTTTATAACAAGAAATTCAGCAAAACATTTTATATTGATCATTTGACAAAACAGCAAATATAAGACAGGAAAATGTAATAAAGAACAAAATAAAAATCAAACATTTCTTCATCCAGAAATAATTTTACATAATTACTATTATCACGAGAGTGTCATTATGGTAGTGGGAGGCAAATGAAACGCTCAAAATTAATTAAAATTGTATTAATTGAATTAATTCACTGGACACGAATTTAAACGGAACACCGTTCTTAAATTTACATAAATTGTTTCTAGAATATTTCACACAGGTTTGCGTAAATTCAAGTTACTAGACACTGCATTTTTTATCTATCATCACGTTCCGCTTAATTTCGCACGTAAGTCCTCACTAGCACCGTATGTCTGCCACTTGTTTTTCATATCTGGTCAACTCGTACGATTCGATTTTCTCTTGCGTTGGCCTTTTGTTAGAAATTACACCCCGCGCGTGTTTGTCGAATTTTATATATAAATGTAAATTCTCGAGAATGTTCGACCAGTTTCTCCATATTTCTAGTGATTATGAGAATAGTCCAGTTGATTGTAGATTTATGTGAACCGTTTGAGAGATTTGATAATGCGCAGTTACCAATGTTTTAGACTCTCGTGACACAATGTATATTTTTAATCAGATAATCTCTACTATTAAATATGAAATTCAATTAAGGAGCTAGCTAAGCGTAAAAAAAAATATGTTTTTTAGGTTTTTTTTTGCTTGTACAAAATAAAAAATAGGATAAAATAAAAATTTAACACAATTAATTAATTTATATAAAACAATACGCAATTTAATATTTTTTATGAAAATTATTATATGTATGATGAGCATTTTTAAGTTCCTGTTTAAAAAATGCTGTCTTACTCTCTGCATGATATTTCTTTGAAATATTATTGAATCTGTATTTTTTAAAATATAATACTGTACGAAAAGATCACCGTCATGGTTTTTCAAACTATTTAAAAAAAATTAATTATGACAATATTAATTTAAGTTATCCCCTCATGCAAAATATTGGTATTGAATTTATTTAAATATTTTTAACAGTACAAGGAATAATAAAAAGATTTTTTATTCGTTCAGGTAGGTGTGACTCCTTAATAAATACGTAAAAAATATTATCGGGAATAGCAAATAATGAAAATAAGTATTTTATATTATTGAGGGACATCCTCATCACAAGACCAGGACTGACACCTGCCCACACAGATAACAAATCTACTAAAAGAAGAAGAAGAAGATTTGACATTATGTGACGAATAATATAATGTGTCCCGTATTTTTATAAGCGAATATAAATTTATTATCCCTACGAGTATTATAAGGTCCAAATGACCAACACTTATAAATGTCATCCGACAATTGTCTGGACAGTAAATTTAAACTTTAGCTGATAGTACATTTATACTATTATATACATAAGAAATTTATGAGGATATATCTAATATAAGGTCCTTACATATGAAATTGGCGTTTAGTATGGGAGGAACATAAAGCCGATTTTTTTTTATTATAATATATTTATTTAATCAAAGTATGTACCATTGCTATCTTAGGAACTTTTGCCATCTCATAGGTAGTTCATCGATCCCTTTACTAAAAAAACCATTCGGACGGGAATCAATAAAATCTTTGAAGGCGGTTTGGACTGCCCCATCGGAGTTGAATTTTTTCCTTTGCAAGAAGTTATCCAAATTTCGAAAAAAATGGTAATCTGTTGGGGCAAGGTCCGGAGAGTACGGTGGATGTCTTAGATATTCAAATTGAAGCTCCTCTAATTTGGTAGCCGTCTGTTGTGCAGTGTGTGGTCTAGCGTTATCATGAAGCAGCAGTGGCCTAGAGCGATTAACCAGCCTCGGTTGTTTAGCAGCTAGCTTTTCCATCATGGTTTGCAGTTGCTGACAATAGACATCTGCCGTAATCGTCTGGCCAGATTTAAGAAAGCTGTAGTGAACGACACCAGCACTAGTCCACCAAACGCTCACAAGTAACTTATTTGGAGTCAATTTTCGCTTGGGGCATGGTTTGGCTGGTTCGGCAGGGTTCAGCCATTGCGATGAGCGCTTCCGATTATCGTACAGGATCCACTTTTCATCACAGGTAATGATTCGATTTAAAATCCCTTCATTATTGTGCCGGTTGAGTAATGCAACGCAGCAGTCAACGCGCGTTTGTTGATTTGCTTCACTCAATTCGTGAGGTACCCACCTTTCAAGCTTTTTCACCTTACCAATTTGCTTCAAGTGGATTAAAACAGTTTTATCACTAACACCGCAGCCTGCAGCTAACTCGGATGTGGTTTGCGATGGATCCGCTTCCACAATAGCCTTCAATTCTTCATTATCTACTTTGGTCTCCGGCCGTCCACGGGGCTTGTTCTGCAGGTCGAAATTTCCAGAACGAAAACGTTGGAACCAAAAACGCACTGTGTTTTCTTTTGCGGCACCGTCGCCATACACATCATTAATCCTTCGAGCCGTTTCTGCAGCACTGGTGCCACGGTGGAACTCGTACTCGTAAATAACGCGATATTTCAAGTTTTTCATTTTGTAAACTGAGTGACGCAAAGAAAAAAACAATTGAGGAAAAAACAAATGAATTATAATTTTCAAAACACAAATACATGAGTAAATAGCTGTATAAATTTGGATTTGGAATGCCTAACCAAAGAGAAGATATTTGAGATCAAATTTGCCAGTACGGCAAAACGCCAATTTCATATGTAAGGACCTAATATCACGTATGTTCAGAAAATATTAATGTGACTTAGTATGGATGGAATAATTAATGGTCATCGATTACCGTTAACACTTAGTGTTGTATACGATTTATGCACATACATTTTATACATCTTGAGATTTTGAACGGTAAAAAATCCATTTTGCTGAATAAATATTTTGGTTAAGATGCCAATCGCATTTTGTAAAAAAAAACCTAATCTCGAACACCGAAGTGGTAGTAGAAAAGTTCAACCATTATTATTATAATTACGGCACACGGGCGTTGCGAGTTGTTTATCCAAGTTTATTCAACGTGTTGCTCTCCGAGTACGGAAACTGTAATAAAATAGGATACTTAATTTTTTAATAACTAATTATTCTAAAATAATTATTTCCTAATAATATTAAATTTGCAATATTAATTTTCCACTTCTTGTTGCAATTAAAGGCATCCACTGATAACCGATAGTGCACTATAGAAAAAGAATTATATTTAAAAATAAATATTACCTTTAGGTAATTAGGTAATTCAGCCTAATTATGGTAGTTTCATATACATTTTTTTACATACATACATCTCAGTTCAAGATTTTCAATGATATTTTTAATTATTTGGGCAAACGAATTGAAAATGACCAAGAGTATTATAAGCCAATTAATATTTCATAAGCTGTCTAGAAACTTAAGGACGTTTCCGATTCAGCAAACTTGCTTAATATCTCTTCAACACGAGAATGAGCCAAGCCTAGAGTTGGTTTTCCATTGACGCTTGTCTTGCCAAGATTGAACTCAACTCGATCAGAAAGTCGTAATTCACTAAATGAATTGATGTGATTTCTCCGTTGCCGGTTAGAGGAATTCAAACTTGGAGAGGTTTACTATCTGGTTTGCTAACTAACTTAAGAGGAAACCGAATATAAAAGCCTTTTGGACCATGAAGGAGATCGTGCGATAGGGGTATTGATTCTAATGAGATAATTTGAGAGTACTGTGTAATTTTCATATTTACGTATCAATCAGAATTTATTTAAGCAGGTGGATGTGTTATAAGTTATCGATATTTTATATTTAAGTTTTGAGCTGTTTACAAAATCACGCGATGACATTTTTCTTCCCACACGTGTGAACACACACACGAACACATAAAAATGCATACACACACGGACACACGAAAACACAAACTCACTATTTGACATATCATTTTTTCTTCTTTTTCTATCGATCCTGGTACGATATTCTTGTATATATGTTTTTTTGTAATTGGCCCAAGGCTCTGTGTACATCAATAATTGTTTTTTCAAGGTATATTAATTATATGGCTGTAAGAAAACCAATAAATGAAATATAAAATAAAATAAATAATAATAAGGTATATATAAATATATATATATATATATATACATTTAATTTCTTCTTATATATATAAACACATAAGATGAAATCGGGAAAGGTAACTGCACAAGCAACAAGTTGTTTTTGCGATCTACATTAGTATCGCTGTCGAACGAAAAGTGTTTACTAAAAATAGTAACAATATTGATTAGGATTTTTAGTAGACAGAGTCTGCCGAAAATTCCTCTCAATTATCCAGTCCCATATAATAACCATCCCAGGGTGACAATGAACTTGTGCTGAGATAACGTTTACGAAAGTTAAAGAAAATACCTAATATACGTAATACCTACGACTGTTACTACGACCAAATAAGAAAGTTATTTAAATACAATAAATACTTCTGCTGATTCTTAGTATTCACATTAAATGAAAAATGTGAAAAAAAACTTTTTCCTCACTTTCCTTTTAAGAAAACTAATCCATAATTTATGATTATTTCATTTCGGGGGTTATTTCTAAAAAATTATCACTTCCATATAAGTACTTCTATTATGAGTGATTCTTGATATATATTTGATGAAATTTGTCAATATTGGGGATTGAATTTACCCAAATCACTATATTGTTATGTTGTTATATCTCAAGTATTATACGGGTGAATAAACATCAAATTCCGTTGAAAATAATATTTACTGGTTTATAATGAAATTAAACAGAAACGGAACAGCGAAACTTTTTAAAAGTTTCAAGAACAACATGTCTCAACCTTTCAAATAATTATAATAACTTTTTCTTTGGCAATATAACCAGAAAGAATTTAAATCAAAAATAGATTTTAGAAATTCTAATAAGTTAGAAAATTTATTTCAATAAACTTCATGATAGGTATATTAAAGACAATAGAAAAAATATAAGCATTATTGATTTTGTTCACTTGTTTTCTCCCTGAGATTATTTCTCCTGCGTATCATCGCAGATATATTTGAAGAAATGTTGTAAAAAGTTAAGCATTTAATTCGTCACAAACAATAAATTGAATTTTCTTTCCTAATCTAAATCTAAATCTAAAAAATTTAATTTTGTTTCCAATTTATAACAAAACTACAGGTACCATTTTTATATGTGATAAAACCGTGTATCTACTTCATTAATTCTATTTACAATGAAAGACCGATCCCAAGTCATGAAAGATCTCTAATTTTGTGGAATTAATCCACCTGGGATTTGTTTAAAAACATGGTTTACTTTGATATCTGAAAAGTTCTCTAAAACGTAGCGGTGATGCATTTAATATAATCGTTACCTCATTGTTATACTAATTTTTAGGCATTATCGACCCTCTACTGGACGACCTTCTCCGTGAGTCTTTACTCTACGGTTTGCTTCTAATTTTTGTCACGTCACTCTGACTGCTCCGATAATTTCGTCTGTCTCCCGAGACGTTGTGACGTTTTCTGTCTCGCAGATACCATGGAAAAATATTCTTCTTATATTCGTTATTTATATTAAAATATGGCTTAACCATCGTTATTTACGTTATTTATCAGAAACGAAAACATTCTTCACTGTGGTGTGCACTCTAATCCACGCGTTTACTTTGTCAACATTTTTTAAGCAAATATTTTCCGTATTTTTTTTTTTTTTTTTTTTTTTTTTTTTTTTTTTTTTTTTTTTTTTTTTTTTTTTTTTTACGCTTCAACAGGCCATGAGGCCCAATTACAGAAGCGAAATACATCACAAAACACCCAGGCTTGAGTAAATCACATAGATTAAATTATGACCTCACCGGGAATCGAACCCGGAACCCTCGGTGTGGGAAGCCAGTGTCATACCCACTGCGCTACGAGAGCCGCCGTATTATGCTGTATTGTCTGGAGCTTAGTCTAGTTTTATTTGATATATAGGTTTTTATTTATTTATTAAATCCCAAAAGAAAATGTACAAGATGTAATGTATATTACTGCAATATAAGTACCTATATTAGATCCTATAAAGGTATATACGTATACCTGTACACAGGTTCGGGAGATGAAAAGTTAGACATGTGTAATAATGAAACTCACGACTAAAACTCAAAAAAACAAAATAAATTAGCAACTAGTAACTTATATTAATACCTTGCTTACAAAATAGTGACTCGAGTGATAGTTGTATGATGATTACAATATACATTTATAAGGATATCAGATGTTCTTGTGTTTCGATTATCCATTTTTATAATTTGTTTTTAGTTGGCTTGTTTACATCGGTTACAATTTTTAGTTCGGTGGGTAATAGATTGAAGTATTTAGTAGCTGAATATAAGGGACTTTAACAGTACAAAGTTTTAGTAATTTCTGGCCCTTGTATTAATTTATGTCTGGATCTACCATCATAGTTCATAAATTGTTACATTCATTGAAATAATATTTCATACTGTCTAGTACAAACTGTTGTCTAACATTTGTGATGAATCACCTGTTTCTATAGATTTTTTTTTTTTTATTATTTTTATTTTGAACTCTAAGATGATTTAAATGCTACGCGGGAAAAATTGAGCTAAGCCCACCTGGCGGAGTATTGGGGCTACAAAAATTTGGGGATGATGAAACGCTAGTATTGGGAGGGAGTTAGTAGCGATTGATCGGATATAGGTTACGGGCAGTTACTAATCAATTCTTATAAATCATATTAATCTTGTGGTAAAGCCGTGTTTGGTACAAATGGTTGACGATCGATGCGGTCCGAGCGGTCCACATGTGCTTCCCATAAAAAAATGCTGAACATGGTTTTCAGAGATTTAGGTCGCGGTTATTGCAGTTTAAGCCGTTAAAAAACCGATTAACGTCTACTCCTAAGGTGACGATGATATTGACAGTTCCACGAGGTTTCTGAATTATTGACTTTTTTGCTGGGTTTTTGAAACCGTTTAAGTGTCATTAATCGTGGTCTCGAGTGGATTGCCGCCCAAGAGAGATAGCAGAATATGAGCAAAAGTAAGGAAGGCAGGTCTAATCGGGGGATCGCGAGAGGAAAACGCCCATAAATAATTTATAGGAATTGGCCGTGAAGCACGGATTAAAACGTATACGATGTACCAGAGGGGTGACCTTAACTGAGCGGATAATGATTTAATTTCGTTTCGCGGGAGTCGGCTAACATAGGCAGATAGGAAAGTTAACTATAATTCCATTATATTTATCTGTAGACTAACGCTCTGTCGAGAAGCGAATAATGATTCATTTTCGTTTCGCGGGAGTCGGATAACGTGGGCGGATAGAAAAGTTAACTACAATTCTATTATATTTATCTGTAGACTAACGCTCTTCAGGCTTTTACAACAG